>OX122908.1:5440144-5538640 GCA_944738965.1 Nebria brevicollis
CAGCAATATGTCTCATTTGAAATGAATTTGTATCAATATCTGAACATATTTTATGGATGTCTACAACATTTTAGTGAAATACGCATAGAAATATATTTCTCTGCTATTGGCATTTTAACGTTAGTTTTTGCGTATATTACAGCAATATGTCTGATCTGAAACGAATTTGTATCAATATCTGAACATATTTTATGTAGTTCTACAACATTTTAGTGAAATACGCAAGGAAATATATTTCTCTGCTATTGGCATTATAACGCTAGTTTTTGCGTATATTACAGCAATATGTCTCATTTGAAACGAATTTGTATCATAATCTGAACATATTTTATGGAGGAGGTCTACAACATTTTAGTGAAATACGCAAGGAAATATATTTCTCTGCTATTGGCATTTCAGCGCTTGTATTTGCGTATATTACAGCAATATGTGTCATTTGAAACGAATTTGTATCATTATCTGAAATAAATTTATGGAGGTCAACAACATATTAGTGAAATACGCAAGCAAATATATTTCTCTGCTATTCGCATTTTAACGCTAGTTTGTGCGTATATTACAGCTATATGTCTCATTTGAAACGAATTTGTATCAATATCTGAACATATTTTTTGGAGGTCTACAACATTTTAGTGATATACGCATGGAAGTAAATTTCTCTGCTTTTGGCATTTTAACGCTAGTTTTTGCGTATATTACAGCAATATGTCTCATTTGAAACGAATTTGTATCAATATCTGAACATATTTTATGGAGGTCTACAACATTTTAGAAACAGATGCTAGGATATATATTTCTCTGGAATTCATATTTTAACGCTTGTATTTGCGTATATTACAGCAATATGTCTCATTTGAAACGAATTTATATCAATATCTGTACATATTTAATGGAAGTCTGCAACATTTTAGAGAAATACGCAAGGATATATATTTCTCTGCTATTGGCATTTTAACGCTTGTATTTGCGTATGTTACAGCAATATGTGTCACATTTGAAACGAATTTGTATCAATATCAGAACAAATTTTATGGAGGTTTGCAACATTTTAGTGAAATACGCAAGGAAATATATTTCTCTGCTATTGGCATTTTAACGCTAGTTTTTGCGTATATTACAGCAATATGTCTCATTTGAAACGAATTTGTATCAATATCTGAACATTTTTTATGGATGTCTACAACATTTTAGTGAAATACGCATAGAAATATATTTCTCTGCTATTGGCATTTTAACGCTAGTTTTTCTATCTACAACATTTTAGTAAATTACGCTAGAAAATATATTTCTCTGGAATTTATATTTTAACGCTTGTATTTGCGTATATTACAGCTATATGTCTCATTTGAAACGAATTTGTATCAATATCTGAACATATTTTATGGAAGTCTACAACATTTTAGTGAAATACGCAAGGAAGTATATTTTTCTGCTTTTGGCATTTTATCGCTTGTATTTGCGTATGTTACTGCAATTTGTCTCATTTGAAACGAATTTGTATCAATATCTGAACATATTTTATGAGGTCAACAACATTTTAGTGAAATACGCCAGGAAATTTATTTCTCTGCTATTGGCATTTTAACGCTTGTATTTGCATATATTACAGCAATTTGTCGCATTTGAAACGAATTTGTATGAATTTCTGAACATATTTTATGAGTCTACAACATTTTAGTGAAATACGCAAGGAGATATATTTCTCTGCTATTGGCATTTTAACGCTTGTATCGTATGTTACAGCAATATGTGTCGCATTTGAAACGAATTTGTATGAATATCAGAAAATATTTTATGGAGGTCTACAACATTTTATTGAAATACGCAAGAAAATATATTTCTATGCTATTGGCATTTTATCGCTTGTATTTGCGTATGTTACAGTAATATGTCTCCTTTGAAACGAATTTGTATCAATATCTGAACATATTATATGGAAGTCTATAACAATTTAGTGAAATGCGCAAGGAAATATATTTCTCTGCTATTGGCATTTTAACAATAGTTTTTGCGTATATTACAGCAATATATCTCATTTGAAACGAATTTGTATCAAGATCTGAACATATTTTATGAGGTCTACAAAATTTAAGTGAAATATGCAAGGAAATATCTTTCTCTGCTATTGTCATTTTAATGCTAGTTTTTGCGTATATTACAGCAATATGTCTGATTTGAAACGAATTAGTATCAATATCTGAACATATTTTATGGAGGTCAACATTTTAGAGAAATACGCAAGGAAATATATTCCTCTGCTATTGGCATTTTAACGCTTGTATTTGCGTATATTACAGCAATATGTCTCATTTGAAACCAATTTGTATCGATATCTGAACATATTTTATGGAGGTCTACAACATTTTAGTGATATACGCAAGGAAATATATTTCTCTGCTATTGGCATTATAACGCTAGTTTTTGCGTATATTACAGCAATATGTCTCATTTGAAACGAATTTGTATCAATATCTGAACATATTTTATGGAGGACTACAACATTTTAGTGAAATAAGCAAGGAAATATATTTCTCTGCTATTGGCATTTTAACGCTAGTTTTTGCGTATATTACAGCTATATGTCTCATTTGAAACGAATTTGTATCAATATCTGAACATATTTTATGGAAGTCTACAACATTTTAGTGAAATATGCAAGGAAGTATATTTTTCTGCTATTGGCATTTTATCGCTTGTATTTGCCTATGTTACTGCAATTTGTCTCATTTGAAACGAATTTGTAGCAATATCTGAACTTATTTTATGGAAGTCTACAACATTTTAGTGAAATACGCAAGGAAGTATATTTCTCTTCCATTGGCATTTTAACGCTAGTTTTTGCGTATATTACAGCAATAAGTCTCATTCGAAACGAATTTGTATCAATATCTGAACATATTTTATGGAGGACTACAACATTTTAGTGAAATATGCAAGGAAATATATTTCTCTGCTATTGGCATTTTAATGCTAGTTTTTGCGTATATTACAGCAATTTGTCTCATTCGAAAAAAATTTGTATGAATATCTGAACATATTTTATGAGGTCTACAACATTTTAGTGAAATACGCAAGGAAATATATTTCTCTGCTATTGGCATTTTAACTCTAGTTTTTGCGTATATTACAGCAATATGTCTCATTTGAAACGAATTTGTATCAATATCTGAACATATTTTATGGTCTACAACATTTTAGTGAAATACGCAAGGAAATATATTTTTCTGGTATTGGCATTTTAACGCTTGTATTTGCGTATATTACAGCAATATGTCTCATTTGAAACCAATTTGTATCGATATCTGAACATATTTTATGGAGGTCTACAACATTTTAGTGATATACGCAAGGAAATATATTTCTCTGCTATTGGCATTATAACGCTAGTTTTTGCATATATTACAGCAATATGTCTCATTTGAAACGAATTTGTATCAATATCTGAACATATTTTATGGAGGTCAACATTTTAGTGAAATACGCATTGAACTTATATTTCTCTGCTATTGGCATTTAAACGCTTGTATTTGAGTATATTACAGCAATATGTCTCATTTGATACGAATTGGTATCAATATCTGAACATATTTTCTGGAGGTCTACAACATTTTAGTAAAATACGCTAGGAAATATATTTCTCTGGAATTCATATTTTAACTCTTGTATTTGCGTATATTACAGCAATATGTCTCATTTGAAACGAATTTGTATCAATATCTGAACATATTTTATGAGGTCTACAGCATTTTAGGGAAATACGCAAGAAACTATATATTACTCTGCTATTGGCATTTTAACGCTAGTTTTTGCGTATATTTAGCAATACGTTTCATTTGAAACGAATTTGTATCAATATCTTAACATATCTTATGGAGGTCTACAACACTTTAGTAAAATATGCAAGGAAATATCTTTCTCTGCTATTGTTATTTTATTGCTAGTTTTTGCGTATATTACAGCAATATGTCTCATTTGAAACGAATTAGTATCAATATCTGAACATATTTTATGGAGGTCAACAACATTTTAGTGAAATAAGCAAGGAATTATATTTCTCTGCTATTGGCATTTTAACGCTTGTATTTGCGTATATTACAGCAATAAGTCTCATTTGAAACGAATTTGTATCAATATCTGAACATATTTTAAGGTCTACAACATTTTAGTGAAATACGCAAGGAAATATATTTCTCTGCTATTGGCATGTTAACGCTAGTTTTTGCATATATTACAGCAATATGTCTCATTTGAAACGAATTTGTATCAAAATCTGAACATATTTTATGGAAGTCTATAACAATTTAGTGAAATACGCAAGGAAATATATTTCTCTGCTATTGGCATTTTAACGCTAGTTTTTGCATATATTACAGCAATATGTCTCATTTGAAATGAATTTGTATCAATATCTGAACATATTTTATGGAGGTCAACAACATTTTAGTGAAATAAGCAAGGAATTATATTTCTCTGCTATTGGCATTTTAACGCTTGTATTTGCGTATATTACAGCAATAAGTCTCATTTGAAACGAATTTGTGTCAATATCTGAACATATTTTATGGTCTACAACATTTTAGTGAAATACGCAAGGAAATATATTTCTCTGCTATTGGCATTTTAACGCTAGTTTTTGCATATATTACAGCAATATGTCTCATTTGAAATGAATTTGTATCAATATCTGAACATATTTTATGGAGGTCAACAACATTTTAGTGAAATACGCAAGGAAATATATTTCTCTGCTATAGGCATTTTAACGCTAGTTTTTGCGTATATTACAGCAATATGTCTCATTTGAAACGAATTTGTGTCAATATCTGAACATTTTTTATGGATGTCTACAACATTTTAGTGAAATACGCATAGAAATATATTTCTCTGCTATTGGCATTTTAACGCGAGGCTTTCTATCTACAACATTTAGAAAATTACGCTAGAAAATATATTTCTCTGGAATTTATATTTTAACGCTTGTATTTACGTATATTACAGCTATATGTCTCATTTAAAACGAATTTGTATCAATATCTGAACATATTTTATGGAAGTCTACAACATTTTAGTGAAATACGCAAGGAAGTATAATTTTCTGCTATTGGCATTTTATCGCCTGTATTTGCGTATGTTACTGCAATTTGTCTCATTTGAAACGAATTTGTATCAATATCTGAACATATTTTATGGAGGACAACAACATTTTAGTGAAATTCGCAAGTGAGTATATTTCTCTGCTATTGGCATTATAACGCTAGTTTTTGCGTATATTACAGCTATATGTCTCATTTGAAACGAATTTGTATCAATATCTGAACATATTTTATGAGGTCTACAACATTTTAGTGAAATACGCAAGGAAATATATTTCTCTGCTATAGGCATTTTAACGCTAGTTTTTGCGTATATTACAGCAATATGTCTCATTTGAAACGAATTTGTATCAATATCTGGGCATATTTTATGGAGGTCTACAACATTTTAGTGAAATTAGCAAGGAAATAGATTTCTCTGCTATTGGCATTTTAACGCTAGTTTTTGCGTATATTACAGCAATATGTCTCATTTGAAACTAATTTGTATCAATATCAGAACATATTTTATGGCGGTCCACAACATTTTAGTGAAATACGCAAGGAAATATATTTCTCTGCTATTGGCATTATAACGCTTGTATTTGAGTATATTACAGCAATATGTCTCATTTGAAACGAATTTGTATCAATATCTGAACATATTTTATGGAGGTCTACAACATTTTAGTGAAATTAGCAAGGAAATATATTTCTCTGCTATTGGCATTTTTACGCTTGTATTTGAGTATATTACAGCAATATGTCTCATTTGAAACGAATTTGTATCAATATCTGAACATATTTTATGGAGGTCAACAACATATTAGTGAAATACGCAAGCAAATATATTTCTCTGCTATTCGCATTTTAACGCTAGTTTGTGCGTATATTACAGCTATATGTCTCATTTGAAACGAATTTGTATCAATATCTGAACATATTTTTTGGAGGTCTACAACATTTTAGTGAAATACGCAAGGAAATATATTGCTCTGCTATTGGCATTTTAACGTTTGTATTTGAGTATATTACAGCAATATGTCTCATTTGAAACGAATTTGTATCAATATCTGAACATATTTTATGGAGGTCTACAACATTTTAGTGATATACGCAAGGAAGTATATTTCTCTGCTATTGGCAATATAACGCTAGTTTTTGCGTATATAACAGCAATATGTCTTATTTGAAACGAATTTGTATCAATATCTGAACATATTTTATGGAGGTCTACAACATTTTATTGATATACGCAAGGAAGTATATTACTCTGCTATTGGCATTTTAACGCTTGTATTTGCGTATATTACAGCAATATGTCTCATTTGAAACGTATTTTTATAAATATCTGAACATATTTTATGGAGGTCAACAACAATTTAATGAAATACGCAAGGAAGTATATTTCTCTGCTATTGGCATTATAAGGCTAGTTTTTGCGTATATTACAGCAATATGTCTCATTTGCAACGAATTTGTATCAATATCTGAACATATTTTATGGAGGTCTACAACATTTTAGTGAAATGCGTAAGGAAATATATTACTCTGCTATTGGCATTTTAACGCTTGTATTTGAGTATATTACAAAAATATGTCTCATTTGAAACGAATTTGTATCAATATCTGAACATATTTTATGGAGGTCTACAACATTTTAGTGAAATATGCAAAGAAATATCTTTCACTGCTTTTGGCATTTTAACGCTAGTTTTTGCGTATATTTTAGCAATATGTGTCGTTTGAAACGAATTTGTATCAATATCTGAACATCTGTATGTATGTATGGAGGTCTACAACATTTTAGTGAAATACGCAAGGTAATATATTTCTCTGCTATTGGCATTTTAGCGCTTGTATTTGCGTATATTACAGCAATACGTCTCATTTGAAACGAATTTGTATCAATATTTGAACATATTTTATGGAGTTCAACAACATATGAGTGAAATACGCAAGGAAATATATTTCTTTGCTATTGGCATTTTAACGCTAGTTTGCGCGTTTATGTATATGTCTCATTTGAAATGAATTTATATCAATTTCTGAACATATTTTATGGAGGTCTACAACATTTTATTGATATACGCATGGAAGTAAATTTCGCTGCTATTGGCATTTTAACGCTAGTTTTTGCGTATATTACAGCAATATGTCTCATTTGAAACGAATTTGTATCAATATCTGAACATATTTTATGGAGGTCTACATTTTTTAGTAATATACGCAAGGGAATATATTTCTCTGCTATTGGCATTTTAACGCTTGTATTTGTGTATATTACAGCAATATGTCTCATTTGATACGAATTTGTATCAATATCTGAACATATTTTATGGAGGTCTACAACATTTTAGTAAAATTCGCTAGGAAATATATTTCTCAGCCATTGGCATTTTAACGCTTGTATTTGCGTATATTACAGCAATATGTCTCATTTGAAACAAATTTGTATGAATATCTGAACATATTTTATGTGGGTCTACAACATTTTAATGAAAAACGCAAGGCAGTATATTTCTCTGCTATTGGCATTTTAACGCTTGTATTTGCGTATGTTTCTGCAATATGTCTCATTTGAAACGAATTTGTATCAATATCTGAACTTATTTTATGGTGGTCTACAACATTTTAGTGAAATACGCAAGGAAATATATTTCTCTGCTATTGGCATTTTAACGCTTGCATTTGCGTATATAACAGCAATATGTCTCATTTGATACGAATTTGTATCAATATCTGAACATATTTTATGGAGGTCTACAACACTTTAGTGAAATACGCAAGGAAATATATTTCTCTGCTAGTGGCATTTTAACGCTAGTTTTTGCGTATATTACAGCAATATGTCTCATTTGAAACAAATTTGTATCAATATCAGAACATATTTTATGGAGGTCTACAACATTTTAATGAAATACGCAAGGAAATATATTTCTCTGCTATTGGCATTTTTACGCTAGTTTTTGCGTATATTACAGCAATATGTCTCATTTGAAACGAATTTGTATCAATATCTGAACATATTTTATGGAGGTCTACAACATTTTAGTGAAATACGCAAGGAAATATATTTCTCTGCTATTGGCATTTTAACGCTTGCATTTGTGTATATAACAGCAATATGTCTCATTTGATACGAATTTGTATCAAAATCTGAACATATTTTATGGAGGTCAACAACATTTTAGTGAAATATGCAAGGAAATGTCGTTCACTGCTATTGGCATTTTAACGCTAGTTTTACTTTCTTATACGCAGTATAAGTAAGTATTTTTATCATGAAATATTCGATCTCAAGATTTTAACGGAAATTTACGTTTTAACCTTCACTGAATGGATTACAACTATTTTTGGTATGACGTCCGTCTGTGTGTGTGTGTGTGTGTGTGTGTGCCTGTGTGTGTGTGTGTGTATGTTCTCTACAGCCTAAACGGTTGAAGCTAAAATTATGAAACTTTAAACTTAAGATTTGCATATGCCTGAGGTGTGCATTTCCTATTTTTGATAAAAATAATCAAAGCGGAAGTGCCTGTTTACTCTAGTCATTTTTTGCAGTTTCTGCAATTACTCAAAAAAGGTTACAGTTACAGAAAAATTTCATAAACAAAAATTAAAGGTATTTATATTTAGCACAACTTTTGTTTGAATTATTTTTCCAAAAAGAGTAATGGCTTCAAATTAAATTTCTGCTTATTATATATATTTTTACATGAATCGTATCATCTGCGCCTGTCACTTGTTTAGCAAATTTGACTTAATAATTTGAAGTTTTACATTTTATATTGTTTCTAAGAAATATATCTACTGTAAAAGCGAGCTAAATGTTAGAACGAATATTATAAATTAGAAAAATAATGTAACTACGATATGGTTTAACCCATATGCGGATAAGAAAGTTCAGTGCATGACACTGCAGATATTTTGCGTACATTACAGCAAAATGTCTCATTTGAAACGAATTTGTATCAATATCAGAACATATTTTATGGAGGTCTACAACATTTTAGTGAAATACGCAAGGAAGTATATTTCTCTGCTATTGGCATTATAACGCTAGTTTTTGCGTATATTACAGCAATATGTCTCATTTGAAACGAATTTGTATCAATATCTGAACATATTTTATGGAGGGAGGTCTACAACATTTTAGTGAAATACGCAAGGAAATATATTTCTCTGCTATAGGCATTTTAACGCTAGTTTTTGCGTATATTACAGCAATATGTCTCATTTGAAACTAATTTGTATCAATTATCTGAACATATTTTATGGAGGACTACAACATTTTAGTGAAATACGCAAGGAAATATATTTCTCTGCTATTGGCATTTCAGCGCTTGTATTTGCGTATATTACAGCAACATGTGTCATTTGAAACGAATTTGTATCATTATCTGAAATTAATTTATGGAGGTCAACAACATATTAGTGAAATACGCAAGCAAATATATTTCTCTGCTATTCGCATTTTAACGCTAGTTTGTGCGTATATTACAGCTATATGTCTCATTTGAAACGAATTTGTATCAATATCTGAACATATTGTTTGGAGGTCTACAACATTTTAGTGATATACGCATGGAAGTAAATTTCTCTGCTATTGGCATTTTAACGCTAGTTTTTGCGTATATTACAGCAATATGTCTCATTTGAAACGAATTTGTATCAATATCTGAACATATTTTATGGAGGTCTACAACATTTTAGAAACAGATGCTAGGATATATATTTCTCTGGAATTCATATTTTAACGCTTGTATTTGCGTATATTACAGCAATACGTCTCATTTGAAACGAATTTGTATCAATATCTGTACATATTTAATGGAAGACTGCAACATTTTAGAGAAATACGCAAGGATATATATTTCTCTGCTATTGGCATTTTAACGCTTGTATTTGCGTATGTTACAGCAATATGTGTCACATTTGAAACGAATTTGTATCAATATCAGAAAAAATTTTATGGAGGTCTACAACATTTTAGTGAAATACGCAAGGAAATAAATTTCTCTGCTATTGGCATTTTAAAGCTTGTATTTGCATATATTACAGCAATAGGTCTCATTTGAAACGAATTTGTATGAATATCTGAACATATTATATGCAGGTCTACAACATTTTAGTGAAATACGCAAGGAAATATATTTCTCTGCTATTGGCATTTTAATGCTAGTTTTTGCGTATATTACAGCAATTTGTCTCATTTAAAACGAATTTGTATCAATATCTGAACATATTTTATGGAAGTCTACAACATTTTAGTGAAATACGCAAGGAAGTATAATTTTCTGCTATTGGCATTTTATCGCCTGTATTTGCGTATGTTACTGCAATTTGTCTCATTTGAAACGAATTTGTATCAATATCTGAACATATTTTATGGAGGACAACAACATTTTAGTGAAATTCGCAAGTGAGTATATTTCTCTGCTATTGGCATTATAACGCTAGTTTTTGCGTATATTACAGCTATATGTCTCATTTGAAACGAATTTGTATCAATATCTGAACATATTTTATGAGGTCAACAACATTTTAGTGAAATACGCAAGGAAATATATTTCTCTGCTATAGGCATTTTAACGCTAGTTTTTGCGTATATTACAGCAATATGTCTCATTTGAAACGAATTTGTATCAATATCTGGGCATATTTTATGGAGGTCTACAACATTTTAGTGAAATACGCAAGGAAATAGATTTCTCTGCTATTGGCATTTTAACGCTAGTTTTTGCGTATATTACAGCAATATGTCTCATTTGAAACTAATTTGTATCAATATCAGAACATATTTTATGGCGGTCCACAACATTTTAGTGAAATACGCAAGGAAATATATTTCTCTGCTATTGGCATTATAACGCCTGTATTTGAGTATATTACAGCAATATGTCTCATTTGAAACGAATTTGTATCAATATCTGAACATATTTTATGGAGGTCTACAACATTTTAGTGAAATACGCAAGGAAATATATTTCTCTGCTATTGGCATTTTAACGCTAGTTTTTGCGTATATTACAGCAATATGTCTCATTTGAAACGAATTTGTGTCAATATCTGATCATATTTTATGGACAACATTTTAGTGAAATACGCAAGGAAATATTTTTCTCTGCTATTGGCATTTTAACGCTAGTTTTTGCGTATATTACAGCAATATGTCTCATTTGAAACGAATTTGTATCAATATCAGAACATATTTTATGGAGGTCTACAACATTTTAGAGAAATACGCAAGGAAATATATTTCTCTACTATTGGCATTTTTACGCTTGTATTTGAGTATATTACAGCAATATGTCTCATTTGAAACGAATTTGTATCAATATCTGAACATATTTTATGGAGGTCTACAACATTTTAGTGAAATACGCAAGGAAATATATTGCTCTGCTATTGGCAATTTAACGCTAGTTTTTGCGTATATTACAGCAATATGTCTCAGTTGAAACGAATTTGTATGAATATCTGAACATATTTTATGCAGGTCTACAACATTTTAGTGAAAAACGCAAGGAAATATATTTCTCTGCTATTGGCATTATAACGCCTGTATTTGAGTATATTACAGCAATATGTCTCATTTGAAACGAATTTGTATGAATATCTGAACATATTTTATGCAGGTCTACAACATTTTAGTAAAATACGCAAGGAAATATTTTTCTCTGCTATTGGCATTTAAGCGCTTGTATTTGCGTATATTACAGCAATATGTCTCATTTGAAACGTATTTGTATCAATATCTGAACATATTTTATGAAGGTCAACAACATATTAGTGAAATACGCAAGGAAATATATTTCTCTGCTATTGGCATTCTAACGCTAGTTTGTGCGTATATTACAGCTATATGTCTCATTTGAAACGAATTTGTATCAATATCTGAACATATTTTATGGAAGTCTACAACATTTTAATGATATACGCGTGGAAGTAAATTTCTCTGCTATTGGCATTTTAACGCTAGTTTTTGCGTATATTACAGCATTATGTCTCATTTGAAACGAATTTGTATCAATATATGAACATATTTTATGGAGGTCTACAACATTTTAGTAGCAGACGCTAGTAGATACAAAGCGCCGGTCCGAGCACAGTTCAAGGTCTCGCTTCTGATTGGTCGTGCCGTTGTGACGTCATAGGGAGTGTTGGGTTGTGTGATATTTGGGGTACTTAAGAAGATATCACAAATGCACGTGAATGTAAAGCGGGTTGTATGATAATTCGTGTACTTTGTTTTTTTTGTGAATGTAAAGCGGGTTGTATGATGTTTGGGGTATATTAAATTAGACCAGTAGAGTATACCAACTTAACGTGAATGTAAACCAGGACTAGTAGAGTATCCTAGGGTGCAGTACTAAAATAATAAGAGAGTAACCCAAGTTGCATATTGGTGTTGTGTACCAACTTAACGTGAATGTAAAGCAGATTGTATGATGTTTTAGAATTCAATATATTCATAATAATTTTTGGGGGGTAGTGAAGTACACCAAAAAGTAAAAAAAAATTTGTTTTATTTAAAGTTCTTATACGTAATTAGTTTTAAAATATATTTAATGCTTACAACTAATTAATAAATATATATTACATTAATATGGTGGTATATGAGCACCGTTAGAGCACCCATTTCTTTACCATAAATTAATTTTGTATTATTTGTCGGAACACCCCAAATTATAGTTTCTATTTTCTAAAAAAAATATATATTTAAATTTAAAAGAAATATAAACATAAAAAATTACTTACAACATTTAAATAAAATTTCTTATTTAAAAAATATTTAACAATTCTATCAGAATCTGAAGCAAACACATTTTTTAAATATAATTTTATATAAATCACAGTACTTATAAAAAACTTACATATCTCTCCCATGTTTGCTTTGTTAATGCATAAATTTTTTTTAATAATGATACCACATCAATGATACCACATCCTTTTTTTCTTCTTATCACATTTTGCATAATTTAATACAACAGACTATATAGATTGGATGATTAATAGGGATAGGTTTTATAAGTTATTAAATATAAACAAAAATATAATTTTAACATTTTAAAAGATTATTTTTATTGTAGTAATAGAACAAGTACAAGTGAATACATTGATGAATTTATGTAGAAAAAAAAATGTTATTACAATTTGATTTACGTTATTAAACAATATGTTAGAAAAATTATATCGGTTTAACTGATGATGATATATTATAATAATTAAAAGAAATCAATCTATATTACATGTACAAGTGGTTGATGAAAACCATTCGAATATTTGATTCAAACATATAAAACAATAATTATATTCTTGATTACATAAGAAAGAGTACATTGATGCATTGTCTAGAATAAAATGTGTGGTTTTTTGATTAAAAAAAAACCACATATCAGCTATCATATTTTCGTTAGGATAAAATATATTGCAAACTGAATTATTAATTTTTGAAGTTGAACATTCTACGCAAAATCGACGAATATTCCAGCAACTACTATTTGTATAACTAGGAATAAGCCATTTTGATAAGTTATTACAATGTGGTTTGAGTTATTAAAGCAATATGGTAATATTGAACTAAAAGATTCATTTGAAATTTCATTTGCATCTAAATTATTATAATCAATAAATAAATCGCTATTGGTGGACCTACCATCATCAGTTAAATCATCATTGTCGGATGAATCGATATCATTTTCTAGATTTACAACTAATGGAAACTCGGTTGACACATTCCAATTTTCTGGTATCTCTTTAAATATATACGTAAATTGTGGCGCCATTTTTTCTCAATAGAATCAGTTTGTCTCGTAAAATTCTATTTTTTGAATGTGATCTTTTTTAAATACTTTGAAAAATGAACCATTTAATTTTGAATTTTCATTCTCTGTTAGTACATTAAAGCATTTCGGTAGATATACAATGAAGTCTTCAACTTCTAAGCAAATAGATTTTCCATATATTGTTGTTACCAGCTTTGCCCCATTAATTGCATACTTTTTTGATTCATCTAAATCAAATAACTTTATAATTGTATTTGATTTGTGCAAACCAAGTTGGTTAAGTTTTCGGAAATCCATGTCTAATAAATTTTTTTTTTTAGATTTAATATGTAAAATTTAAATATTATAAACTTACCAATATTTAATGGAACAGATATTTAGCGACGAGTAATTTTTGTGATATACTGTAATGTTAATAATTTTGTCACCTTATTTATACAAACCGAAAATAGTTTTTGTCATTACTTTATTGTTTTTTTTCGAAAATGCCTGGGCAATCTCATCGAAATTTATTCACCAGGGAAGACTTACGAAATAGAGATATATGTTTAATATACAAGGGTGTTGAAAGATCATTAACAAATGGTAGTATACATTATTTGTGTTATCTGTGTGGTCTGGGGGTAATTTTTAATGAATCTGTTAAATTAAAACTAGTTGTGATTGAAAAACACAACATAAATTTCTATACGACTGAAATTAATATTGAGCAGAAGTGTTTTAAATGTAAGCAATTGATAAATCGTGTAGTGGATCCATTCGATTGCACAACATGTATAGATATAGAACAGTTCGGACAACATATGATTTAAAATTTATATGAATACCTTAATACTTTTATTTATATTTTATTTCGTTAGTCTTAAATAATATTTAATATGTCTTCTAATGGGGTTAAGTGGATAGATATTAAGAGTGCTTTTAAAAATCGGGTGTGTTGTGGTTGAGTTGTAAACATTGATCATATTCTTGAACCAATTGACTTTTTAGAACAATGTAAATTAATATTAATTGTAAAAATTGGACAATTTATGTTTGAACATCGCTCACCAGTTAAAATTGTTTGTGATTTGTGTTGTGATTATATTGTAAAGAAAGGTGAACAGGAACTTATAACTGAAATCTTTCACACATCTAAGATGGCTCCCATCACTATTAGTGATGACTTTTCAACATGGTTTACAAATAATGTGGTCGGTCCGATTCGTAAAAAAATTGATGAATTTCAAGAACGTGATTCGGGAAAAGCTTTGTTATGTATCAAGCACTTGCAAGTATGTAAATTAAATAAATGTCTTTTGAAAATTATAATTTAGAAATATGATAAATTTAGGTGAACATCAATAAATTCAATCCAGTAAATGGTGGTTCTTCATACATCGAACTCCCAAATTCGATTAAAAGCCGGAAGGCGGTGGTGAATGTGCATAATAATGATGAGATTTGTTTTATATGGTCGCTTCTCTCTGCTATGTTTCCTGTTAGTTCACATCCTCAAAGACCATCCAAATACCTCCAAGACCCTTATGAAATTTTCAATTTAACCAATATTCACTTTCCTACACCATTGACAGATATTCCCAAATTCCAAAAACAAAATGACGTGTCTATTAATGTTTATGGTCTTGAATTTGATGGAAAGAGTAATAATTATAATGTAGTAGGACCAGTACATTATACAAAAAATAAAAAAGACCAACACATCAATCTACTTTATTGGAAACAGGCAAATCAATCACACTTTGCATGGATCAAATCACTATCTCGTCTTCTCGACTCGCAAATTTCAAAACGGATTCATAAACATTGGATTTGTGATCGATGTTTACAATATTTTGGACGAGCAGACTTGTTAAAGCGTCACGAAGAAGATTGTATCCTTGCGGAAGCTGTTAGAATTATAATGCCAAGCGAAGATGAGAAGTGGCTTAAATTTAAAAATTATATGCGTAAAAAATCCATTTATAATTTACGCAGATTTTGAATCTCTAACGGTACCAGTTAATACTTGTCAACCAGATCCAACAACCTCATACACCAATGAATATCAAAAACATATAGCAAGTGCAGTTGCTTATCAATTGGTTTGTTCATATGATAATACATTATCAATATTTGAATTATATCGTGGAGCAGAACCAGCGAAATGGTTCATGAAAAAATTATATGAGATTGTGATGAAAGTGCATGCATTGTATAAAAACATTGCATCAATAAAAATGTTTGAAAGGGACTATGTTGATTTCACCACCGCTGAAAAATGTCATATTTGTGATAAATTGTTTGGAGCGGATGAGGAAACGAAGAAGGTTCGTGACCACTGTCATTTAACAGGTAAATTTAATTTCAAAAATATTATATTACACATTACTTATATTATTTTATGTTCAGGAAAATTTCGTGGTGCCGCTCACAACTCATGTAATTTAAATTATCAATATCCTAACTACATTCCCGTATTTTTCCACAATTTAAGTGGTTATGACAGTCACTTTCTCGTGAAAGAACTCGGGGCTACTGAAGAGAAAATAAAATTAATACCTGCCAACGAGGAACGTTATATATTCTTCTCTAAAATGGTTGGGGGTATGGAGCTCAGGTTTCTTGATTCTCTCAGGTATGTTAATTATAGTAAAGAAAAAAAAATGTAAAATATATGTAAAAAAAAAAACTATTGTAATATTTCTAGATTTATGAACATTTCACTAGAGAAGCTTGTCAGCCATATGGACGCAAATGCATTTAATATCATCTGGAAGAACTATTCAAACAATGTTAATTTTCAACTACTAACTCGAAAGGGTGTATTTCCCTATGACTATGTGAACTCATGGGATCGGTTTAAAGAAGAACAGTTACCACCAAAAGAGGCGTTTTATTCCAAACTGAGACAAGTTGGTATAAGTGACACGGATTACTCCCACGCACAACTTGTATGGAGCACATTCAGTCATAATACAATTGGAGATTACATAGATTTATATCTCAAGACTGATGTGTTACTACTAGCAAACATCTTTGAAAATTTTAGAGATGTCTGCTTGAAATTATATGCTCTTGATCCTGCTCACTACTATACAACACCTGGTAAAAATTAATTAATCTGCTATCAACAATTTGAAATGACTTGATTATTTTTTTATAGGTCTGGCTTGGGATGTTATGTTAAAAATGACTGGTGTGCATTTGGAGCTATTAACTCACATCGATATGCTCTTATTCTTTGAACGAGGTATACGTGGAGGTGTTAGTCAATGTTGTAATCGATATGCCAAAGCCAGCAACCATTACATGACATCATATGAATCAACTAACCCCGAGAAGTATATAATGTATTTTGATGCATGTAATTTATATGGTTGGGCAATGATACAATGTTTACCACATGGAAATTTTGAATGGTTGACTAACGATCAAATTCTTGCTTTTGAAGTAAATTCAGTATCTGAGAATGGTTCCAATGGGTACATACTTGAAGTTGATTTAGATTATCCTCAACACCTACACAACATACATAACTTACCACTATGCCCAGTTCAACAAACACCCCCCGGTTCGAAATTTAAAAATTTATTAACTACCTTACATAATAAGGTAAAATATGTAATCCATTATAGGAATTTAAAACAAGTCATAGCATTGGGTATGAAATTAATAAAACTACATAGAATTATAAAATTTCAACAATCAATTTGGCTAAAAAAGTATATTGATATGAATACAGACTTTCGGAAAATAGCACGAAACGATTTTGAAATTTTTTTTTTAAATTAATGAACAATGCAGTATTTGGAAAAAGCATGGAAAATATAAGAAAATATAGAGATATAAAACTAGTTTCTAGATGGAATGGAAGAGGTGGTGCGCGAAAATTAATTGCAAAACCAAATTTCAAGAAATCGACTATATTAACTTCGAATTTAATTGCAATTGAATTAAATAAAGTTAAAATTAAATTCAACAAACCTGTTTACGTGGGTATGGCTATTTTGGATATTAGCAAATATTTAAAGAATGATTTTCATTATACTTACACACTTCAAACATTAACACAACCTAAACTTCTATACATGGATACCGATTCACTCATTTATGAATTTAATGAAGATCCATATATACAAAATAAAATGGATATTAATAGATTCAACACTTCAGATTACTCCACAAACAATAGATATGGGATACCTCAAGCTAACAAAAAAGTTGTGGGATTGTTTAAAGATGAAAACGCAGGCATGTTAATGACTGAATTTGCTGGGTTACGTTCTAAAATGTACTCATTTAAATTGGATAATGATAAATCTTATTCTAAGGCAAAAGGTGTATCGGGGGTTGTGACAAAGACCCTTACTTTGGATGATTACAAGAGAACACTTTTTGACAAAACAAAATCACATAAAATGCAAAATAATATTATATCTAAAAAAACATGACATATATACAGTTGAACAAAACAAACTTGTACTCAGTGCAGATGATGATAAAAGATATATACTACCAAACTCTACAGACATACTACCGTGGGGGCACTACAGTATATCTAATGAAAATTGAAGTATCATAATTATGAATATTTTTTTAAATTTTATCACTGTATTTTGTTCTTGTTACATTTTAAAAAAAAATTTTGTATTTTTTAGATTATTAATTTAATATATATATATATATATATATATGATATTATAAAACATCTTTCTTTTTTATCCATGAATTATAACTAGAGTCAAATCCTAACCATTTCACGTGAACCTTGGATCCCTTTGTTTTTAAAACCTTTTCCACTAGATAAATATTGGGATGTTTTGTTTTCTGCAATTCTAGTTCATAAAATCCACCTTCGATTGGTCGTCCATGCAAGTCTTGGAGTTTATACGTTACAGGGTTTGTTATTTGAATATTTACTATTTTAAATATTTCAGTGGACCAATTAGGAGTATAACCTTTATTGAATACCCCTTTCACTTTGCTTATTCGTACATGATCACCGATTTTTAATTGCGAATGCCCTACAATCTTAATATTACTGTAAACAGTATCCAATAATTTTTTTCATTATCATGCGTCACATCTTTGGGGCACATTTTTATAGTGCGATGTTTTCTTCCATTATAATTTTCTAATAATTTTGGTAATATATTGTGCCACTTGTATGACCCTTTTAAACTGCATTCACGCCACATACTAGCTTTAAGTGTACGATTAAATCTTTCTACTACACTCGCTTTGAGATTGCTGTATGTTGAATAATGGTTGATTTTATGTTGTTTCATTAGTTTTTGAAATTCAGAGTTGTAGAATTCTTTACCATTATCTGACTGAATATTATATGGTATACGATGTTGACCTAGTATTTTGTAACACTTTATCTCTGTTAGATGCTAACTACGCTGCCACCACCACGTGTGATGCACGTGGACATATCGCGGGGTTCTTGTCCGTGGGATCTAGTTTGGTTGCGAAATAAACCCTTCTACTTTCTGCTTGGTTTGCTTTTAATTATTTATTTAAACTAAGTTACAGAAATGGCTGAATGTTACTCACGTGGTGTTATCGACGACTGCTCACTCTAAATCTCGTCCGACCTTTTCTTTTGGGAACCAACACACTACTGGCGTTCTAACCACCCACCTACCCTCGACTTTCTACACTTCCCTTAGGGGCAAGGGGGTGAGATTTGGAGTGGGTATACCGTTTACTAACTTCTACCTAACAACTGGACATTTGTTACAATTTTATTCATAGCTCGTGTAACGTCATTAGCAAATTTTGACTTCACAGGCACTGCCCACGCATACTTTGAAAAAACATCTATTACAGTTAACAAATATTTATACCCCCTATTCTCTCTTGCATACGGAATCATTTCAACAAGGTCACATTGCCACAAATCGTCAATTCCTTTTATTACTTTACGTCTTAAATATGTTCGACGAGCAGGTTTATGCAATTCATTCACTATGTCCAACTTGCTCATCTTCGTTTGTTGGCACTACTAACTTATTTACATTTAAAATTGGTTTTAAATATGACTCTATGTATTTATAAACAAATGGAAGTAAATCGCTTTTAAGTTTATCCAACTCTTTAGTGCATATAGCATGATTAATTGTATTAAATTTAGATTCAATCATTACAGGTGTATAATCAATAACATTTTGAATTTTTGCAGTTTAATCTTTAAATCATTTTGATTATAAAACTCCTTATGAATTTCATCTGATTTAATTAAATCATCTATCTTTAATTTATTTATATTTAAAAGTTCACTTAACCTATTTTTACATTATCAACATATTTTTTGTTTGCAGCATTATAATTACTAGTGGGGGGAGCTACATGTGTAATTCTTCTCATTTTAGCATGGTACACATCAAGTCCATCTTCATTCAATACATCTAATGATTTGTTAATCAATTCATTAATGTATAAATCAATATAACCTTTATTTGCAACATCGTTTTCATCTTTTGGCTCGACTATATTTACTATCCGCCGATCTGATGCATCAAACTCACCAATACTATTTGTAGTTAAACTGATTTTATGTTTTAAGCCGTGCGGCTTTAACTGTCTACCAAACTTGTCTACAGACATGTTGGATATGATCATATTATATAATATCATTCTATTATATTGGCCTTTTTAAGCTCTTCAATAATTGACATAATTTCATTTTCATGTCCGGTGTGACCTGCAGTTCGCGAAGCCATTAGCAACTTTAATCTTTCAACTAGTTCATTAGGATCATTCCAATAAATGTAATCTCTTTTATAATTAGTTAAAGTCATATTTGATGGGATTAAACCATATCCAGATGTTGATTGTGATCTACCAACTGTTATTCCTGGTCTTATTATATTTAAATACTTCCAATTGCGTGATCCATTAAGTTGACCAGTGGAACTAAAGTTTCTCCTATGAGCGTTTGTTTGCAATATTATATTTAAATATAATTTTCTATCCTCATTGGTAAATGATGTGATAGCGGGTATTTTTTTAAATAATAATTTATAGAGGCCTGTTGTTCCTTCATACCATTGATCTCCAATCTTTAGATCATTATGTTCGAACTCAACTGGCATGTTACCTATTTTAAAAATACCATCACTATCTTTTCTAATTCCATATACTTTATCAGTGTCACTCTCATGTAATGCGAAAAAAAGCATGTAAGGGGCTGCAATATCTCCTGCAGATTGCTTTAATTGTTTCTAGACCTTCTGGGGTATCTAATTGTGTTTTAAATTGTGTTCTTGGTGAATTTTCTTCATCTTTCATTGCTAAGTTTTCGGTTTCCAAAAATGTTGGTAATAATTTTTGAGGTTTCTTAATTGCTCCTCTACTAGGTGTATCAACCGGGTTGCGATAATATGCAACAGGTGATTCATTATGTCTTTTCTTTTTTATTTTTATTTCCATAGTATCTGGGGTGTCTTCTTTAATTTTCTTTAATTGTGTTGTTGTATTTGCAACTATTTCTTTTAGAGGTAATGTTAAAGGTTTAAAAGTTTTCTGCAATAATTCCTCTGCATCTGCATGCCCACGTTTAAGTGATTTATACTTCTTACGTATAACATCACTAACTTGCACTATTTCTTTCAATGTTTCTTTCTCCATCTTATTCATTTTAATTCTCTTTAACAACTCTGATGCTGATGTTGAAGTTTGTAACAGGTTTCAACACGCTTGTTATAGCTAACATAAACATTTATAACAGAATTGAATAGATTTGTTTCCAGTCTGTTGATTAAATGAGGATAAATCTTCAAATGTCTAGTATATATTGATATATTAGTATTAGTATTATTATTAAAAACATCATGACTGCAATACAATCACAACATCTAAGATGTCCATGTTAAATAATTATCAAAACCTTTTCGATAACGACCTGTATCAGAGTCTTTATTTATCACTACAAATCCATATTTATCCTTCCAACAATTCGCGCAAAACACTTTAAACTTGTTAAATGACATATCAGTGTTTACATGATCATTGTACACATGTTTAAGGTTCATATCATCTTGTTTAAATAACACTATTAAATTTGCATTATCTCTTATGAGATGTTTAGGTATACGAGCGTAAGTTTGACATAAATAAATTGAATCAACTTGTGAGTGTCTACCCATACTGAAATAACTACGGATACAATCCTGTTTATCACAGGCTACATCATCGAATACAAATATTGAATTGGATCTTGCATCTTGTGGTTTAACAATCTCAGTATTTTCATTGTAAGGTAAATAACCCATTCCTTTTACTCTTGATAGACATTTTTCTAGAAACTGATATTTTGGTTGATGAAGAGATTTAGAATATACATACACATTTGCAAATTTTAATCCATTTCGATGTGTTAACAAACCAAGCATAACATTTGTTTTCCCACAATTTGAAGGTCCACAAATAAGACATCTTATACTGTTGGGGAATAAGTCACCATGTCTTTTAAATTTAATATCAGTTGTTATATCAAAGTTTTTAACTTGTAGCTTTTGTTGTTGCTTTATAAATTTCATTATGTTACTATACCTATTTAATGTTTGTACCACTATTTATAGTTATCAGTTTACTAATGTTAGTTCATGGAGATGGTCTTATTAACAGTGCTATAAATTCATTACCTGTTGAATTACATATACCTGGATATCAGTATTGTGGTCCTGGAACTCATTTAAAAGCACGATTAAACCGAGGTGATCCTGGTATAAATCAATTAACGTTGCATGCAAACAACACGATATTGAATATTTAAAATCGAGTGATTTATCAAAAAGGCACGTGGCAGACAAAGTATTACAAGAAAAAGCGTGGAATCGGGTTAAGTCTAAAGACGCATCTTTTGGAGAAAAAGCAACAGCTTGGACAGTTACAAACATTATGAAAGCAAAACGAAAATTTGGAATGGGTCATAAAAAATCTCGCAAACAAAAACGCAAACCTAAACCCCGGGTAATTCCTACACCTAAGGTTGGAGGATTTTTACCAGCACTTATACCATTGCTATTACCGCTTATAGGTAAAGCATTAATAATAGGGGCTGTAAGTGGTGCCGCAGCTTATGGCACCAAGAAAGCATTAGGTGGAGGGTTACATTTAAAACCATATCAAAATGGACGAGGTTTATCCTTAAAACACTGCCGAAAAGGGCGTTAAGCGATGTTGAGTTGAAACAAATCGCATGCAGACTACCATATTTTCGCGGTGTGTTTATGCGTAACGCCCTACCATCTAAACCTAAAATCAATGAGTGTGCTATAATAAATCTTGATTACAAACATGGATTGGGAAGTCATTGGGTAGCTTATAAGAAACGTTATAATAAAGTTTCATATTTTGATAGTTTTGGAAATTTACAACCTCCTTTGGAGCTTATAAATTATTTTGGTAAAAATATTAAAATAAATTACAATCATAAACAATTACAAAAATTTAATTCTTATAATTGTGGTCATTTATGTTTGAAATTTCTTCTAAATAAACAGAACGAATCTAACTAATACCAGTTTTTATCATGTCTTTGACGTTAACACTAACTGGTAATACATCTGAATTATGTACTAATTTTTTTCCACCGATTGATTTAATTGGTGAGCATGTAATTGGTTTAATCGATTTTCACACATACAATTCTATTCCAAACATAGATGCATCTAATAATAAATTTTACTATGGGGATAAGGAATTAACTATTCCAGTAGGTTCATATGAAATTGATGATATCGATCAATATTTAAAACAGATATTAGGAGATCCTAATGCAGAAGATTTTTCTTTTATGTATAATAATAGAATTGAGAAAGAGAGTAATGTAAGAAATTATATAACTGTACGTCCAAACAACAATACATTAAAATGTGAGATAAAAAGCACCCTACAAATTGACTTTACTAAGCCTAATAATATTGGTTCATTATTAGGATTTAAAGAACGTGTACTAGAACCACATATATTACATGAATCTGATTTAACAGTTAATATTTTAAAGGTAAATACTCTTCTCATAGAATGTAACATAGTAACAGGAGCATATAAAAACGATAAGCATGTACATACAATACATGAGTTTTATCCAATGGTTCCTCCTGGATATAAAATCGTTGAAGTGCCATCTAATGTAATTTATTTACCTGTCAACACTCATACAATAAGTAACATTACACTAACGATTGTTGATCAAGACGGGTGTTTAGTGAATTTTAGAGGTGAAACGATTACTATCAGATTTCACTTGAAAGAACATGGCAATTTGTTATAAAAATATAACAGCTAAGAAAAGCATTACCACTTCTGTATCAACAGTGAAAGAATTAACACAAGAAAATTTAACATTTTTAATATCACAAGGGTTTATAATAAAGAAAAAAAGATGAGTGATGTATAAAACATTTATTCCAATATTGTATTTGATAATACAATAGCACGTATTGAGGTACATAATCATCAGTCATATGTGGCATCAACATTCAACAATAGTGATGAAATTCGGATAACAATACAACAACAGGATATATATACATTACCTAGTGAAAGTTTTTTGTATATTGAAGGAAAATTAACAAAAAATGATGGTAGTGCTGCTCCAGATGATACCAAAATTACAAATAATGGCATTTCTTATCTTTTTGATGAGATTAGATATGCATTGAATGGTGTAGAAGTTGAGAAAAATAAATCAGTGGGGATTTGTAGTACAATGAAATCATATATTTCTCTAAGCGATCCTGAAAGTTGTGCTTTAGAAAATGCAGGATGGGGTTTAGATGTAAATATTGTGAACAGTGGAGGTTATTTTAACGTTTGCATACCATTGAAATCATTATTAGGATTTGCTGAAGATTACAATTGAATAATTGTAAATGTTAAACAGGAATTAGTTTTAATTCGAGCTCGTAGTGATAATAATGCATACACAAGTTCAACTGATTTGAAATTTAATCTATCAAAAATTCAATGGCGAGTGCCACATATTTTTGTTGCTGATAAAGAAAAACTGAATTTATTGAAAATTATTGAAAGTAATAAGACGTTATCTATGGCATTTAGAAGCTGGGATCTCTACGAATATCCATTATTACCTACAACAATGAAGCGTTATGTTATTCTAGGTTTTCAATCTGATAGAAAAAATAAAATAAATAAAAATGCTAGTGTTTTCGATCATTGTAAATTAACAAATGTAAAAGTATACTTGAATTCTGTGTGCTATACATATGATAATTTAAATATAAATTTTGAAAATAACCAATATGCATTATTGTATGAAATGTACACAAAATTTCAAAATTCTTATTATGGTCGTGATACAGGCTCATTACTTAAAAAAAATGATTTCAAAGATTATGCACCGCTGGCTGTAATTGATTGCTCACATCAAAATGAATCGTTAAAATCAGCATCTGTAGATATTAGGCTTGAATTTGAATCAAGTGAAAATTTTCCAACCAATACGACTGCATACTGTTTAATTTTACATGATCGTATCATTAAATATACTCCGATGTCAGGCGATGTTAAAACGTTAGTCTAACCATGGAACTTATCGCTGATAAGCGTTAGTTTAACCATGGAGCTCATCGTAGATATACAAGGATTTACTGCCTACTGCTATGATTTGGTACCGAAAGAAGTAGTGATTCGATCTCGAGATGGGAGTAAATTACAACACTTTCTGTTCAAGCCACCATTTCCTTGGAGTGAATTAGAGCGAAAGCATAAGAAACAAGCTATTTGGTTACATAAGAATCATCATGGTCTCAAATGGAGTGATGGATACATTCCATATGAAGAAATGTATAATATAATTAAGAAGTTTCTCCAACCAGCAGTGAAAATTTATGTGAAAGGATTACAAAAGAAAGAGTTCTTGAACTGGTATGATTTACCCGCCCAAATATGTGATTTAGAAGAAGAATATGAGTCAATTAAAAAATGTTTCACACATCAAACTTGTTTTGCACATTCTGCACCATATATATGTGCACTTAGTAATGTAAATAAAATAAAAAAGTGGTTAGATAATGTTAATATTCATATATTAAAATATTAATTGTAATTAAATTAAAAAAATATGAAAAAATAAAACACATTTTAAAAAAAATGTTCTGTATTCTTATTTAATATTCCATAATTTATATTATACACAAAAATGAATAACAATTTTACATCTATAACATTTTAAATCTTATTAATAAAAGAACATTTTTCTGACCAACGTTTATGTTCGGTTATAGCATCATCACCTTCTATGAAATTATTTAGTTCAATATTGCAGATAGCACAACGAACAACATCTTTGTAATTAATATAATAAAATCCAGCTTTTGCTAAATCTTCTGCTTTAATGAATACATTATTCCATTTCTCAAATGTTAACAATCTATTAGATTCTTCTTTAAAATAATCAAAAATACACAATGGACAATTTTTAACTAGTAAACAATCTGTCATGTGATCACACCAGACTACTCTGTTATCTGGATGTTTAGTGCATCGTTCGTACTTCTTGAATTCAGAATCCGTTTGCCATTTGTTTGGTAATTTATCCCAAGCAAAACTAATTTGACCACATGTTCTTAACACAAATTCTTTTGGGAGTACTTCAATTTCTTCACTAGTCAAATCAGAGAGTGGGATAATGGCTTCTTTATTTTTTAGTGTATAATACTTTTTCACAACATTTAAGACTGAAGCCTCCCGATTCAATAAATAAACTATATCATTTGACATTTTCACAATAACTTAATTTGATGTAAATTAAATATTTATATATGACAAATACCACTAATACTATATCCGGTATAAAAGATTACACATTGTTTATTATAAATTACATATCTAATATTTACGTAAACCAAATACCACAAATATTATATCCGGTATATAAGATTACACATTGTTACATTTTTAATACTAATAAATTGTTTATTATAAATTTCATATCCTTGTATAACTTTATATCATACTTCAACTTTTCCAATTTGTATAAATATACCTCTCTTCTTAACCTAAAAATTATTAATAATATAATAATGTATTTTCTAGATTATATCTGGATACATGTTTAAGAGCTCTTGCATTGCCAAATAACAAAAATGGTTTTCAACATTTAATAAATACTTTATATTATCAATAATATTATCACCAAACATAATCGATTTTGATATCATATCATTGTGAAACTGTGTAAAATTTAAAGAAATTAACATTTTTAAATAATAGTCTATAATAAATTCTAATTCAAATAATTTTGTAAGTGATTGTGTAGCTAAACATATTTCTCTCTTCTTCCATTCAATCGATATAACTTTTACTTCATTTATCACATGATAATATAATTTATGATCTCGTAAATTTTGATATTCTACATTACTTTTGCCATCCAAAAAATTCATGATTATATTACGACATTGTAAAAATTCATACCAATCAGATAGCTTAAATTGTATACCATCTAACGATCTTAAATTAGATATTATTACAACTTCAAAATTTTGCTTAGGGTCAATACCAATTGATATCCATCTACTTAGACTTTGGTTTAATGGAAACCTGTATTCCAACAATAGTCTTTTTGCATCTTCATGATTATGTTGATAATTATCTAGGTCAACGATGGATGGTGGTGGTGGTGGATTGAATACATTTGCAAACTATAACATCTAGATCGGTTGGGTTGATTATTGTAGTTGCGTTTGGTTTTGAAAGAATGGCTTCTGGTAGAATGTTTTCTTTATTTTTTTTTGCAATACCATCTTTATCTAACATTTTACGTTTCCTAGATTTAATCATTATTCTAAATATAAATACATAATTAAGTTATAAATGAATAATGGATTATATAAGTTTTAACTTACCTCCTATCCATAAGACTCACTAGTAAATAATTATATATTTAACTTTATCTCCACTTATAAACGAACCCTCCCCACCAAAAATAAAAAATAAATTTTTTTATCAATTTACATTTTCTTTCTTTCTTTCTTTCTTTAGTATTGATCACTACTTTATCATGTGGGTAGCGAATGCATTTGAAGCTATACCCAAAAGTGTAGATTTAAAAAGTGCTGTTAATAATATTTTTCATAAATTAGATATATTAATGCGAGATGTTGAACAAGTTATAATATATGATAATAAGCTTGGGCTATTAGAAGATGTTCTAAATGATATGTCTAAACGTTATTCTAAAGGAATGGAAATTTGTAGAAATTTTAATGATAACAAAATAACAATTGAAGTTCTTCAACATGAATTAGAGAATATTGATTTTTATGATTTCCTACAAGATATAAATAAATTTCTTACAATGCAATAAACTACAATATATTGGTGAGTTATTATTTTTTCGGTTTAGTTTACATGTAGAATTGTAATTAATCAGTCATGATTGTATTCCTGCTATTATGTTTTAGTTTTGCTAATGCATTCAATTTTAAAGATACTCTGGCTTACCTAGATACATATGGGTATATAAAAACTGAAGAAAATGAAAAAATTAGCATAAATGAGAGTGATGAGAAATATTTAAATGCGTTAAAATTATTTCAAGATTATTATAATTTACCATATGATAATTTAACACAAACAACACAATTAATGAAAAGTCGAAGATGTGGTATAGCTGATATTTTAAATTATAACCTCTTACCACATTCTTGGAATTTAACAACTATAACTTGGGATTTCATTAGTGGAAATAATCATCTATTCAATATTGCAAAACAAGCTTTTGCAATTTGGGCTAAACATGTACAACTTAATTTTGTACATCAACCATATATTAATAATAAAAGAGAGTCTCCACACCGAATATAGTCATATCCTTTGGAATTCAAACCAATTGTCATATACCATTCGATGGAGCGGGTGGTGTTTTAGGACATGCGTTTTATCCCACAAGTAGGGTAAAACGACCAGTTTTGGCACAGTTAAGAAAATTCTCTACTCTTTTGAGGATTAAAAAAAATATGGATAATATATTTATATAATAATTGAAATTTTTTAAAGTTTAAGTGTTTTATAAAGTAAAAAAAAAAATTAAATTGTTTATTGATGTTTTAGGTAATTTTGTTCACAATTTATAATTCGATGTTAAAATGCCAGTTTTTAGACGGTGGTTGCCTTTTAGCGCACAGTCCTTTCTAGTAATAGCACGGCAAATATAGTTATAAATTTATATATTTTAGCTTGGATTTCCTAAAATTTAGGTATATATTTATAAAAAAACACTTACAGTAGCTTTATTTTATAAATTTTTAAATTATAGAGGTAGGTACTATACCTATCTAAAGCTAAATTTCATATTTATAAAGTTCTAAATTATAAATGTAGACAACAATATTATTCTTTATCTATAATGCAAATGATATTTTAATTAAATAATAATTTTTAATCGAAATATTAAAATTACTTATAAATAGGTATATTACATCAAAATTTTTAATACTTTTCTTGCATTCAAATTTTGTGAACAATGAAAAATTGAAATCTTTTCTAGTTAGTTATTTTTTTAGATAAGAATACTTTTCATCTTGTAATTTCAGATAAAAGTATTTTTTCAAGTGAACCGGGTGGGGCAAAACAACCTCCCTAGTTTTGCAAGTGAATTAAAGAAAAAGGAGTCGAGATACAAAAAATTTATTTCAATAAAATAAAGTAGTTACATGGCCAGTTTTATCTTATGTAGTTTTAAAAATCATATCGGCCAAGTGTTGTCCTTCATTGTCTACACACTGCTGCAAGCGACTTTTGAAGTTTTGCATAACCCTTTCAAGCATTTCTTCAGGTATACGGCGAATTTCCGTGCGGATTGTCTCCTCTCAGGGAGGGACAAAGCACGCGGGGAACATTTCCTTCAAAACCAGCATTGATGCCCGCGCTGTGTGGGCTGTGGCTTCCCCCCCCCCCGTCCTGCTGAAACCAGACATTCTCGAGACCAAGTTCTTTAAGAGCAGGGGCAAAAAAATTCTGGAGCATGTTCATATAGCGCCCAGAATTGACGGTAACTGCCCAATTTCTTTCCTGTAGTAAAAGTAAGGCCCGATAATCCCTATTCGGGAAACTGCGCACCAAACTGTGACACGATCACTATGCAGAGGCTTCTCGTGGATCACCCTCAGATTGTTTTCGCACCAATATCGAACATTTTGTTTATTTACACCGCCAGAAAGATGGAAATGTGCTGGGCGGCGATTACAGACTCCTTTTCGCGTATGTATGCTTCCACGGCAAAAGCGCGCTGCTCGTTCGTCCACATTGTGTTTACGACTGAATCCTTTTGTAACACATACACACGGCATATCTTTCTGCCGCCATTCACGCCATTCCTACCCTGTTACGACCTCTGCTAGCTTCACAATTCTCTGTTGAAACTAGGGAGGTTGTTTTGCCCCACCTGTATAAGAGGTTTTGGTTCTAATTCTTGATTTTTCACACTTCTTTTTACCCTTTTTATTAACGGTGTCATTGTTTTTACCAGTTCTCACTAAAATAAAAATAATTTATTCAAACGAATACAAAAATAAATTAAATAGGTCATGTTTTAGATTTTTATTTTTTATGAGATAAACAATAAAATTTCAGTGTACGTATAATGTAAATAATAACTGATACATACCTTTTAAAGAATTATTTATCTGTAGTTAAAATTTGTTCTTGTTATAAGAAATATGTAAAAACATTAATATTCTAACCTCACTTGATTACTGTCAGAGAGTCTCTGTTTACCGTTCCACATATAGCAGCAGCGGCGCCAATATAAAAGCGCTGTAAGCATAAAGTGCTTTTATAATTGGCGCGCTCTTCAAATTTCATACTAATTAAAGAACACGTGTTTTTAATATTAAAAAATAAAAAAAAGTCAATATTCAACATTTGAAATGTTTCGATGAATTATTCATTTAGTTTATTTAACCAGGTACATATTAAAAAAATACGTTTTTCTAGTAAATATGATTGTAATTGCTTAAGCTATGGTAACCGTAAACTAACTAGAAATGGCTGTGAAAAGTACAATTTTGATATCGCTAAACAATATTCGTTTTTTTTTTAATTAATAATTTTTAAATGGACGTTCTAAAGGTTTTTTCTTGTTTAAAACTATATATAAATATTTAAATCGTTGTTATACCTACGCATTTGCACAGTTTTAAACGTATAAAACCAAGTTTTTGATACCTGTGCCATTACTAGCGCTGTGCCGAAACTGGTCGTTTTACCCTAGTACAACAAAGTCTGTTGACCTACATTTGGACTATCAGGAAAGTTGGAATCAAGATCTCAGTCAAACAAAGGAAGATGATAGAATAAATTTATTTGAAGTTCTTGTACATGAAATTGGTCATACGCTTGGTATTGCACATTCTACTTATGAAAACTCTGTAATGTATCCACTTCATAGTAAACAAATATTTAGCAACATATCTGAATTTAAATTAAGTAATGATGATATTAATGCTATTAAAAAATTGTATAAATCTAAAATTACAAATGTATCACCACCTAAAGTTCCAACAGTGAAAATATCAAAACACCCTGAGTTGTGTGATTTGGATAATGTGAATACATTCTTAATTGTTGATGATAATATTCTCATATTTTATGAACAATGGGTATGGTTTAAAAAACTTGATGAGTATCAACGCAAAGCAGTACCATTTTACATACCAACGTGGTTACCTTTTCTACCAGCAAATTTTGAAAATGTTTCTGCAGCATATCGACGACCTAATGGAAATATTGTGCTTATCGTGAATAATAAATCATATAATATTATTTGGCCAACTTTAGAATTAGTTAATCAAAATATTGCTTTGTATAATGTTGATATACATAATATTAGTGGTGCAGTAAATACTTATACTGGTCATACTTATATATTTTATTATAAAAACCATTTATTGGAAATAGACGAATGTAAATTTACTACAAAATCATATGGTGTGATACATAAACATTTTCCAGGTATACCTGCAGATATAGATGGGGTATTTAGATATACAAATGGTCGAATATATTTCTTTAAGAACAAAAATTATTATGAGTATAATGAATTCTAAAATGTCATGACTAAAGCAGAAGCATTTCACCTTTCTTTATTAAATATAAATTGCCCAAACATAGGTGTTCTCGAACAACTTAAGAATCTTGTGTTGAAATTAATTAGTTATAGACAATATTGACAATCTTGTAATCATCATTCAATAAAATTTTTTTACTACAATCTGGTATTCTTTACTAGTCTAATTTAATATATCTTAAAGCACCCCAAATATCATACAACCCGATTTACATTCACGTTAACCCCGGTAAACAATGTACACCAATGTATTTGCGATATCACAGACAAATATACACAGACGTATAACGTAATGCATAAACTATGCAGCGCTTAATATTGTAGTACCATTGCCGCACTTGAGGGGGCCGCTGTTAATACCCGACCAATCAGAAGAGAGACCTTGAACTGTGCTCGGACCGGCGCTTTGTATCTACTGTCGCGGAATGAAATATGTAGAATTTATTCAGAAATAACATAAAAAATACGGGGTGCTATTATCTTATCAGGTCCTTTAGATTTAAAGAGTATAACAAAATATGAGCCGCGCGCTCCATATAACGCAAAGCATTTCGTTTGAACATTTAGACAAACTATGGCGGCAACAGTCACAGGCTGGGAAGCTATTGTCCACACTCTTAAATGGGTGCTTTCCAGCAAGCGAAGTTTGTCGAACAACGTCAGACATTCTCAAACACTGTCGATTGCTAGTTGGAACACTTTAGGAGTTACGTACTCTACCCAATAGAGTGCGCGATAGTCATCTATCCCTAGATCCTGACAAATTCAATAAGAACCTATTAATAATGAATTATATTAATCAAATTCGAAATGTGCAATTTAATTAAATATTTAACATAACAATCCAAGCCGAAAATGCACAAGTACAATATGGTTTTGTTGTAATTTACGCGGGACGCAGCGATACCATACATGTAAATTTTTTAAAAGTTGGTATGCGAATTACCAATACTGCACCAGACTTTGCTTTTTAGCAGAGTATGGCAGAGTTGAGTTGAGTCGTACTCCGGCGTAGTTGGAACGCAAATATCATACACTGTGCTTTGGATAGGGACTACTCGTCGATTGTCCACACTCTTATATATCTAGTCACTCTACCTATATCTAGTCACTCTAGTTCGAGTTATATACTCCCCCAAAATGGCCGCCGTGAGCGTAACCGTCGCTTTTCAGGTACTAACCGTACTAATGTTTCCTACAATATGGACTGAGTGATTGTTTCGGCAAATATTGGAATTAAAATTTTTCTGTAATTAAATAACATATTTTTTTATAAGAATAAATTAAAATACTTAGTTCTATATTTAGATGTTAAATTTAAAATAAATTTTAATGCTAATTAAGTAATTTGTATTTATTTTTACTTATACACTGTATAATTTTCATTTATAATAAGCATATTTATTTTTTAATAAGAAATATAGAGAGAAGCGTATTTATTTTATAATAATTTTTCTTAAGGCGCGATACTTGCAATCCCTGGGTATCTGCGTTGTTACAAGTGTAAAGGGCGAGGAAGCAAAGAGGCAGTCCCAAACGCTACTCGCCGCTACCCCACTTCAACCAAAAACAGTATTGTAGTTACGCCACATATCCCCTTCCAAATTATAACTAGTACATCACTAACAATGTAGTGTTGTGCTTCAATATTCTCCAATTTTATTAGTAAATTAGACAGCAACATTAATTTTTTTTGAGTTTCTGTATTTGGGACTCCGAATATCCAGGCCACGAGTATGACGCGGGTCTTGAAGTTCATAAGGTGTTATCAATTTGAGTTGATTCAAATACTATTGTATTTGTACTTTATAAATATTACTTTTCACAAAAATAAAATTAAATATTGTAAATTACCAATTTTACTTCCTTATACGAAGTATAAGTAACTATTGTAATCATGAAAAATTTTGTCGAAATTATTTCGATCTCGAGATTTTAACGAAAATATATCTTTTGACCTTCCCTGAATCGAGTCTGACTATTTTTGAGATGACGTCTATCTGCGTGTGTGTATTCAAACCGGAAGTGCATGTTTACTCTAGTCATTTTTTGCATTTTATGCTATAACTCAAAAACGGTAGTACTTACAGTAAAATTGTCAGAATGAAAATAAAAGCTATTAATGTTTCGTATAACTTTTATTTAAAAATATTTATCAGAAAATGAACTAGTTACAAAAGAATAAGCTTTTTCAATATTCTGCTATAATTAAAAAACGGTAGTACTTACAGGAAAATTTGTCAGAATAAAATTAAAAGATATTAATATTTCGCATAACTTTTACTTGAAAATGTTATTCAGAAAAGGTACTGGTTTCAAAATAAGGGTTATTTTCAATATTCAGCTTTATCTCAAATCCGGTAGTACAAAAACGGTAGTACTTACAGTAAAATTAGTAAAAATGAAAATAACAGATATTAATATTTAGCAAAACTTTTATTTAAAAATATTTTTCAGAAAAGATACAGGTTACAAAAATAATAAGTTATTTTCAATATTACATTTAATACTTCTCACGCCTCCTGCATTGACTTTATATACGGGTATGCGGATAGTTTGCCGCTGAACCTCAGACGTATAAGAAATAAAAATTATAAGAAAGTTCAGTAACAGACACATCAGCTTTTTTTCTTAGAATATGCCTGTCTACGCGTAGATAAACGGGGATTTCGTTTGGTATCTTTTTCACCTTTTGCCATAATTTATATATGCGTTGGTATGACAAACAAAGCAATAACACAAATTACACGATATATGGAAAAATTCTTTATTCAATATTCTAACAAAAATCAATTGTCGTTTGCCCATGAATACCTACTGAATAGGAAATAAAACATTCGCATATTTGGATCAGATTTTTTTTAATATTCATACAATGTAACAAGTATAGTTTTGTGTAATTACATTTATATTAAATATATTTTTCCCGCCAAAACGGTAACAATGATTATCACTTTTTCCATTTCGACAAAGGATATATAATCGTATTATTGGAAGTTGGAATAAAATTATTTAGACCGAATAGATAATTTTAGAGGGTTAAATAAAACATTATTAGAATTTGAAATAATATAGTGAAGATAGCTTCGATAATTTTAGAAATATAAAAAAGTATTCCAATCTATAAAATAGTATTGTAAAAACGAAAAATAATTTCTGCCGTTTATCACCAAAGAACCAAAGATTTTCTTATAATAGTATGTATATTTCAATTGCAAGTTGACGAAAGGGGGGAATGGCTCCGCCTTGTGCTATCGCAAAGCAATAATATTATTGTTTCGAACAAATTGCTATAGTAGAGACATCTATCCATCATAATTCTTATTAAAAACACCTGCTCGTATATTCGAAATAAAACAATAGTTAGGAAAGGTAATGCATTTTTTTTAAAACGTATGCAAGGTTTAATTGTTAAACTACACTGCTCCGTGAAGTTTTTCGTAAAAATGTTACTTATGTAGGCGTAATAATGCCGTAAAAAACGTATCAATTTGTGAATATTTAGTATTTATTTACATTAGTATAATTAAACGGACATTAGATTTAAGCACGGACCCGTGTAGAGACATCCTTTGTGAACATAATCATATTTTTTCAAGTATGATAAAGTAATGTGTATTAGCTTCAGAACGAATATGCCAACCACCGTTTTTCCTACTTTTATCACTACAAGTATCGCGCCTTAACGAACGAAATATTATATGTTATTACAAATAACATTTAAAAAGTGCGGCAACTTTTTTAGTTATTATTGCAACATTTAGTTTTTTTTAATGGCGTTTGAATAGTGTGTTACATTGTAACAAAATCCGTAAGTCTTACGTTTTACTTGAATTTTATGTATTTTACTTGATTTAAAATATATTAGATTATGTCATCCAACATGAGTTGCGCTGTGCCAAGTTGCAAATCGAGTGGTTACTGTTTTACGTGGTTTCCGAAAGCTTATAACACGATGTTTTAAAACTGGATTGTGCTGGTAAACAATCCGAAATTGTTTAAAAGGCCAGAAAAGCTAATTTATCATTCGTATCGGGTCTGCAATAAACATTTATTCCTTGGTGGATTTATATAAATGGTAAAGGCAGAACTACCGTATACATGGTGCTTATCCAACTTCGTACTTGGATGAGCGGTACGCTGTGCAAGAAAGTAGGAAAACCATTTTAATTTGATACATGTTTCTATTAATAAAGTAATTTATTTAGATGTCCCCATGCCCGATGTAACAAGTGCATCTTCTTTTACATCTTCCTTGAGGGAGCCGATTATTGTGTTTCAGTGCGACCGGAAGGTATAAAATATTTTTGCTTGGTTTAACTTGAGCTAATAAAATATTGTTTTCAGAGGTATCGAGCAAGGGTAATCATCGTCAAACCAGAAAATCGAATCGTAAGTCATCAAATTAATTTTCAATTATAAATAACATTTTATAGTTTACATTTAATTCAGATACGACAAATTCACCGCAAAGTAGCAGAAAACGAAAGGCTAATGCTGGTAACAGCAAGAAGCATATTATATGCTTTTTGGTAACGGGATGTTTATTGCCAGAAGTAAAACCATAACTACAACACGCACACTCACATACGTCATTTCAAAAATAGTCGGAATCGATTCAGGGAAGGTCAGCAGGTATATTTCTGTTAAAATATCGAGATGTAAATCTTTCATAATTACAATACTTATACTGCGTATAAGAAAGTAAACATTAATTTTGTTATAGCAAAATAGGGGCAATTTTGATTTTAAGGCACTGCTTAAAACCTTACCTTCAAGTAACTGTTATTGATTCCATACATTATGTAAATGAATTAAACATTTTCTAGAGTAGTGTATAAATGGCGGTTCTAACTCAAAAAAACCTGAACCTACCCCGTTTTTAGCTAGAAAAACCGCGAAAAAATGCCCATAAAAGGGTACTTTAGCCATATTTTTACGGTTTTTAGCTAGAAAAACCGTGAAAATGCCCATAAAAGAGGACTGTTGCCCTATTTTTAGCAAAATGTACAAAAGTGTAAATTGACAAACCTGAACGTATAGACAATTTTTTTCCCTAATAAATGGAGAATAAAAACGAATTAGCGAGTATGCTAAATAGTAGTAATTCAAAATTTAGAAAATTGTCAGAGTTGGAGAATAAAACGTATAAAATCGAATATTTTGAGGTAATTGAAGGAAAGTATGGTGAGCAAATAATTGTTGGTATAGAGAATTTTAAAGTATCATTACCTGAACGGTATAATATAGATATATACCAAGTATTGAAAAGTTGAACAGTAATCCTCCTAGTTTAAAATATAACGGTAAGAAGAAAATAGGTACTAGAGAGATGCCTGATATAGATTTTGTTTAAACGAATAGTTAAAAAAATAAAAAAAATAAATATTGAATTTGTTTGAACAAAATAAATATATAAATTAGGTAAATATAATCAAATATAACAAACAAATGATGACAATAATTTAATTTGGAAGGATGGTGAGCAATCGTCATAGTTTAAAATATAAAGTAAAAATGATATAGAATTTATTTAAAGAAAATAAATATGACCACAAAAAAGTTTTATTATAAATGCACATAATAATTGAATATTACTTCACATTGCATCATAACCGTTCAACTTTTTTTCTTTTAAATATTTCTCAACGCAAAAGTAATTAATGTTTTTGATAAACTCGCGTTCCTTAATAAATATTTGAGCCTCTAATATTTCACCAGATTTAAATGTTAATATTAAATTATTATAAAATTCATAGCATTTCTTGAATTCAATCATTTTTTCTTTTATATTTAAGAGTTCAGAGACACACATCAGTAAAGGTGACCCGACAGCGATAACTGATAATAAGGGCATTGCTATCGCTGATAAACTACTGCCTGTAAATAAAACTTCGCCCAAATGCATACCTAGATTAATTTTACTATAATGTTTATAAGATTTGCGGTAAGCATATTTACGTTTTTCAAGATAATCTTCCATTTAGAACGGGAAAATGTTTCTTTATAAATGAGGAAAAAAGAAGGATCTGGATTTGTAAATAGTTTAATAAATAAATTACCGCTTGAAGTACATATACCAGGTTATAATTACTGTGGTCCAGGTACCAAGTTAGAAAAGCGATTAGCAAGAGGTGATAAAGGAGTTAACGGATTAGATGAAGCTTGCCGAGAACATGAAATAGCTTATTCTAAATATACAGATGTATACAACAGAAATAAAGCTGATTATATATTAGAAAATTAAGCATGGAATAGAGTATTAGATAAAAATGCAAGTTTTAAAGAAAAAATAGCTGCTCGATCAGTTACAAGTATAATGAAAGCGAAACGTAAAATGGGAATGGGTCTTAATTTTTATTATAAATCAGTTGAAATGGCAGAAATATTGAGTAAAAGTCAATTAAATAAAATTCAAAAAGCTAAACAGGAAGGAGTAGGAGCTACTATAAAATTATCTGCATCTCAGATTAAAAAAAAAGTCCTCCATCAAAAATACCTATTCCTGTCACAATGTTAATGGCGGCATTACAAAATTCTAATTCAAACAATGTACCGGATATTGTAAATCAATTAGCAAATGAAAAGGCAGTATTGATTTACCAACAACGCAATTATTAAATAGTTTAACAGACAAGAAATGTTGTGTAATACTTTTGCCAGCAGCACCAATAATAAAAGGATCATGTATAAAATTAGGCGGTGCATTATCTGATATTTCTGTAAAAATTGGCGGCTTTCTTCCATTCGCAATTCCAGCTGTAATGACATTAATTAAAGGTGAATTAGCCGCTCTAGGAACAGGTGCAATGTTGCAAGCAGGTAAATAGGTAGGTGCGAAGGTTTTTGGTAATGGGATGTATATAGGCGATCCTGCATATAATAAACAGAAACGTGGAGGAAAAATAAAAAAAAATTGATACCAAAGAGACCATTGTCCAATATAGAAATATTGAAATATGGTAAAGAGTTAAGACTTCCATATTTTAGAGGTGTATTTATGGATGACACTTTGCCTAAACTAATAAACAAGAATGAATTAGGTATAGTTAATTTAGATTTTAATTCGGGACCTGGTACTCACAGGGAAGCTTATATAAAAATTGATAATAAAGTTTACTATTTTGATAGTTATGGAAACGTAAACCTTAAATAAAATAAGTAAAGTATTTTAATAAGGCTGAAACATATTATAATTATGACAGACAACAGTCATATAGTGAAACAAATTGTGGAAAGTTATGTATAGAATTTATATATAATTTCTTTTATAATAAATGGGTACACTCACATTAGATAATTATAAAAATTTGAATCAATCTATTTTAATTAGTAATTATTTCCCCCCACTAGATTTATCAGATGGTAGATATGAATTGTGTCTGAAAAGTTTAAAAACATCATTTACTATTCGAAATGTATCAGATAAATAAAAAAATAGTACTTTTACTTATATTAAAGAGGGTGTTAGTAAAACAATTAAAATTGATGATGGTACATTTAGATATAAAGACTTGAAAGACATACTAGAAGAAATTATCGGTATAGGATTCACATTAAAACCAAATGACAATACTATGAAAAATATGATTAAAAGTATTTATACCATCGACTTTACAACATATAACTCAATAGGACCATTGCTGGGATTTAATAAAAGGGCACTAAAGCCAAACATACTGCACATGTCTGATAACACTTTGGATATATTTCCTGTTAAGACTATCAAAGTATGTTCAAATATTACAAAAGGATGGTATATCGGCTCGACAGAAACTAGTACAATATATGAATTTTTTCTAAAAGTAAGACCTGGTTATGATATAATTGAGCAACCTATTAACTTGGCATATTATCCACTAATATTAAATAAAATAGATAAATTGGAATTAAAACTAATAGATCAAGATGATAATTTAATAGACTTTAGAACTGAACCTTTGTTAATAACTTTACATATAAGAAAAACGTAATATTTTTTTCTATATAAATGGATACAGCAATATTTGATTATTCTATTAATGAGCGAGTACATAAACCACCTATCCAGCGTTACCAATTTATAAAATATTTACCTATGATAGTAGGTAGAATTAATACACCAAATACATTTACAGATATTAAAGTACCCAATCAGGATGTTATTTATGACACTGCAAACAGTAATCTTGTAATAGACAGTCAGATTATAGGCAAAGGTACCCCACTGACATCTGCTAATTATAAGACGATTCTATTTGTTCAAAATGGTATAATGAATCTCTATTCTCAAATAAAATATTTAATATCCAGTAAAGAAGTAAAAGTAGTTATTGCTCCAGGTTATACAACAACAATTAAAGGTTTAACTACATTTAATAAACAAGACATGTTTGATGGCTGGAGCACTGAGAATGTTTTAGATGAAAAGGGATATTATTCCATTACTGTACCACTAAAAAATATTTTCGGTGTATTTGAAACATATAATAAAGCTATTTTACGTGTCAGTCAGGAACTACAACTACTTAGAGCAACCGATGATTCAAATTGTTTATTAGCACCTGTGACATTAAAAGACAATTTGCAAATTAATATTTCAGAAGTATATTAGAGTATGCCATTAGTAATCCCCACATTGGAAAAACAAATAGAAATTAGTAATCTTATAGCTTCAAACAAACAGCAAATAATAAATTATAATTCATGGACTTATGAATGTAATCCTACTATTCCTAAAGATGTGATGAAATATACATGGCGAGTAGCAACCCTAGCAAAACGTCCAAAATATTTTATCATTGCGTTTTCTAAAAATCGTGATACAGATGTAACCGCAGATAATTCAAAATTTGATTTTATTGACCGGCTTGATGTAAAAGCATTATTAAACAACGATGGCTATCCACAGGAAAACTTAATGTTAGATACTGACCACAATGACTATAGTAGTGTATACACAATGTTTAAAAACTTTTTAAAAGACATATTTCCTTAATAACAAATATATTAATGCACTTATTGTTTCAAAATATGAGTTTAATAAAAACTATCCAATATTTGTTATAGATTCCTTATATCAAAACGAGACCATAAAGGAATCAATTACAGATGTAAAGATTGACTTTCAGTTTAATAAAAAGTTTCCAGAAAATACTATTGTACACTGTCTGATAGTTAGTGATACAAATATAAAATATAGTAGCTTGACAAACACGGTAGTAAAAGACTTTTAATCGCTAATAAATGGAGTTTCAAATTAAAAAAGTAGGAAAAGGTTTAGAGAATATAACTATAGAAGAAGAGCAACAAAATAGATATAAATATTTCCCAACACTATAAGATGTATAATATGTGGACCATCAAATTGTGGTAAAACAAACATTATATTGCAAATGTTAACAGATACGCATAACGGTTTATTATATCAAAATATATATGTTTATTCAAATTAATTACATCAACTAAAATACAAATATCTTGAAGAGTTTGTAAATGAAATGAATAGTCATTTAAAAAATCGTATAGGCTTTTACAAATTTGAAAATGCTGAAGACGTTACACCTGTAGAAAATGTAAAACCTAATTCAGTAGCAATATTTGATGATATTGATACACGAAAAATAAAAATACTTGAAGATTACTTTAGTAGAGGTAGACATTATGGTCTTTGTTGTATATGCACATGTCAAACATTAAGCCGCCTACCGAAACAGATGGTCAGAGGTATTGCAAACTATATTATACTTTGTAACTTTACTGATAGTATTAATTTAAAACATGCATATAATGATTTCGCTGGCACGGATATGAGTATAAAAAAGTTTAGAGATCTTTGTAATTTTGGTTGGAAAAAGAAATATGATTTTCTAGCCATAAATATGGAGAAAGATATGGCAATTGGTAAATATAGCCGTCGCTTTAATGACAACATTTTATCTTAACTACATTAATTTTATTTAAATATTTTAATTTAAATATCTAAAACTATTTTTTATATATATTATTTAAATATTTTAATTTAAATATATACATTTATTTTTTATATATCTATTTAAATATTTTAATTTAAATATCTACAATTATATTTTATATCTATTATTTAAATATTTTAATTCAAATATCTACAATTATATTTTATATCTATTATTTAAATATTTTAATTTAAATATCTACAATTATTTTTTATATCTATTTAGTATTTAGATATTTTAATTTAAATATTTACAATAATTTTATATATCTATTATTTAAATATTTTAAATTAAATATCTACAATAATTTTTTATTTTATTATTTAAATATTAATATATCTACCGTTAATTTTTATTAATAGAATAGTGACCCCATGGTAATGTGTCAAAGCCATTTTCTAGAATATATCTTTTATTATCGTCAGGATTCAGAGCAATTTTATTTTGATTGATGGAATAAATGTCATGCTTTACACTTCTAATAGTATTCATTGTTCTGGACATCTTCTCGCTATTAAATAAACAGTTTTTATAATCGTCAATAGTAATATTATTCTTAAGGCGCGATACTTGTAGTGATAAAAGTATAAAAAACGGTGGTTGGCATATTCGTTCTGAAGCTAATACACATTACTTTATCATACTTGAAAAAATATGATTACGTTCACAAAGGATGTCTCTACACGGGTCCGTGCTTAAATCTAATGTACGTTTAATTCTACTAATGTAAATAAATACTAAATAATCACAAATTGATACGTTTTTTACGGCATTATTACGCCTACATAAGTAACATTTTTACGAAAAACTTCACGGAGCAATGTGGTTTAACAATTAAACCTAGCATACGTTTTAAAAAAAATGCATTACCGTTCCTAACTATTGTTTTATTTCGAATATACGAGCAGGTGTTTTTAATAAGAATTATGATGGATAGATGTCTCTACTATAGCAATTTGTTCGAAACAATAATATTATTGCTTTGCGATAGCACAAGGCGGAGCCATTCCCCCCTTTCGTCTACTTGCAATTGAAATATACATACTATTATAAGAAAATCTTTGGTTCTTTGGTGATAAACGGCAGAAATTATTTTTCGTTTTTACAATACTATTTTATAGATTGGAATACTTTTTTATATTTCTAAAATTATCGAAGCGATTTTCACTATATTATTTCAAATTCTAATAATGTTTTATTTAACCCTCTAAAATTATCTATTCGGTCTAAATAATTTTATTCCAACTTCCAATAATACGATTATATATCCTTTGTCGAAATGGAAAAAGTGATAATCATTGTTACCGTTTTGGCGGGAAAAATATATTTAATATAAATGTAATTACACAAAACTATATTTGTTACATTGTATGAATATTAAAAAAAATCTGATCCAAATATACGAATGTTTTTTTTTCCTATTGAGTAGGTATTCATGGGTAAACGACAATTGATTTTTGTTAGAATATTGAATAAAGAATTTTTCCATATATCGTGTAATTTGTGTTATTGCTTTGTTTGTCATACCAACGCATATATAAATTATGGTAAAAGGTGAAAAAGATACCAAACGAAATCCCCGTTTATCTACGCGTAGACAGGCATATTCTAAGAAAAAAAGCTGAGGTGTCTGTCACTGAACTTTCTTATAATTTTTATTTCTTATACGTCTGAGGTTCAGCGGCAAACTATCCGCATACCCGTATATATACAGCGTGAAGTCAATGCAGGAGGCGTGAGACGTATTAAATGTAATATTGAAAATAACTTATTATTTTTGTAACCTGTATCTTTTCTGAAAAATATTTTTAAATAAATGTTTTGCTAAATATTAATATCTGTTATTTTCATTTTTACTAATTTTACTGTAAGTACTACCGTTTTTGTACTACCGGATTTGAGATAAAGCTGAATATTGAAAATAACTCTTATTTTGAAACCAGTACCTTTTCTGAAAAACATTTTCAAGTAAAAGTTATGTGAAATATTAATATCTTTTAATTTTATTCTGACAAATTTTCCTGTAAGTACTACCGTTTTTTAATTATAGCAGAATATTGAAAAAGCTTATTCTTTTGTAACCAGTACATTTTCTGATAAATATTTTTAAATAAAAGTTATACGAAACATTAATAGCTTTTATTTTCATTCTGACTAATTTTACTGTAAGTACTACCGTTTTTGAGTTATAGCAGAAAATGCAAAAAATGACTAGAGTAAACATGCACTTCCGGTTTGAATACACACACGCAGATAGACGTCATCTCAAAGATAGTCAGAATCGATTCAGGGAAGGTCAAAAGATATATTTCCGTTAAAATCTCGAGATCGAAATAATTTCGACAAAATTTTTATGATTACAATACTTACTTATACTTCGTATAAGAAAGTAAAATTGGTAATTTACAATATTTAATTTTATTTTTGAGAAAAGTAATATTTATAAAGTACAAATACAATAGTATTTGAATCAACTCAAATTGATAACACCTTATGAACTTCAAGACCCGCGTCATACTCGTGGCCTGGATATTCGGAATCCCGAATACAGAAACTCAAAGAAATTAATGTTGCTGCCTAATTTACTAATAAAATTGGAGAATATTAAAGCACAACACTACATTGTTAACGATGTACTAGTTATAATTTGGAAGGGGATATGTGGCGTAACTACTATACTGTTTTTGGTTGAAGTGGGTTAGCGGAGAGTAGCGTTTGAGACTGCCTTTTTGCTTCCTCGCCCTTTACACTTGTAACAACGCAGATACTCAGGGATTGCAAGTATCGCGCCTTAACTACATTTTTCTTGTTACCTTTTGCCTTCTTTTGAACTGTTTTACCTAATACATCAAACGCATACATTTTTGCCTTTAAGGTGTGATGCCTACCTGCGAGGCTGAAAAAATGCGAAATTTCGGAATTTCGAAAACGAAACAAGGTAGGAAACTGCAATTATACCAGTTTATTGGTTGTACATTGGTCTTTAATTACGAATTTTTTCCACCTCTTTGGACCACCTGGGGGCCCGTGGCGCAGCTCCCTGCAGAAGACCTTTTTCAAAAGGCGTTTGGCGGTGACCGCGTTTGCATGTGTAAAAATCATCTGATATCAAAGTTTTCAATGGCGCTGCATTTAGATTGAGTAAAAGCGGTCGTTGATCGTTGGGTTTTGAAAAAAAATTTTTTTTGAGAAAATGGCGGCCTCCTGAATGAAAAAGTCATTTTTTCGAGGCAAAAAAAGTGTTTTTGATCGGCTGTAAAAAATCGAAAATATATAATAGGCAAAATCCGAACGATCAACGACTAGAAAAAAAGGTTTCTGATAGGGGACGCAAAGATTCGTTCAAATTAAATGAATACACGTTGAGTTATCGTGGTCACCGACTTTGAAAAAGTGGTTTCGAGATATCGCCTCTTTTCTATTTGGGCAGCAGTACGCACGCTTTGTTCCACGCATAGCTGGCGCGTGCTACTTGCTCCGGCAGGGGTGTCGACTACCTTTACATAATCTCGCATAACTTCGACAATTTGTTTCCAATCGACATGAAACTTTGGGAAAATATTCTTCAATGTGTACACTTTCGAATTCCACAATAAGCAAAAAATCGATTTTTTTAACCATTGCCCTTAAGCCAACACATTCGGTCATTGGAGAGCCCATATTTTCATCTTTCATTTTTCCAAGTACCTTTTTGTTCACTATGGGTATGTTATATTTGTTATCAACAGGATAGTCGGATGTATCAAAGTGATCTATCATTTGTTTCATGTCTTCATAAAAGTCTTCCGTGATAATATTATATATATTGGAATCCGTATCCTGATAGAGTAACTCTATATTATGCTAATATTTTTGTTTCATAACATTATAATGGAAATCATACATTAACTCTTTTGATATATCTAATATAGACAAATCAATGTAAATTGGTTTGTTGAATGTTATTTCAGTTTTATTCATATGTATGGCCACAAGATTTTCAGTAAAGATGTTTCTATGTTTAAAGTTTGGTTTGCTTATAAGCTTTTCACTTTTTTTAGCATTTGGACATAGTATTATGTTTACATATTTTCTAATGTTTTCCATAGACTTTCCAAATATGCTGTTATTCATTAATTTATAAAAGTCCTTTTCGAATTCACTACTTGCTTTCATTCTCATTTCCGTATTCAAGTCTATATAATTCTTTAACCAATAAGATTGTCTAAAACTTATTACTCTGTGTACCTGTTTTAATACCATTCCCTTTGATAGATATTGTTTCAAGCTTCTATAATGTAAAACATATCTTTTTTTTGTTATCCAATGTAGTTAGTAATTTACATTGATTAGATCCTGGTGGATTTTTTGATTCGGGTGCCAGTGGTAAATCTTTATGTAAATCATGCAACTCCATGGGATATTCTAAATCAACTTCAGCAATATATCCTTCATTTGCATCATCCACTAGATTTAAATTAATATTTTTACTGGCCCATTCAAAACCTGCATATGGCATCTTCTGCGCCATTGCCCAACCATATAAATTATTGGCATCTAAATACATTAAATAATTAGATGATTTTGCGAGGTCATAATCTTCCATGTATTTATTATTTGCCTTTACATATCGCTTACAACACTGTGCTATTCCTCCTCTAATGCCTTTTTCAATCATTAAAATCATATCATAGTCAGATATTAAGTCTAATGCCTGATCGCTGGATTCATTCATTTCATTTCAGTTTCAATGTACTTTATTATTTTAATTAATAATATATTAATTTCTTATAAACTAATGTTTGGACAACATGGTTGGTTTTGTCAGAGCTCCTACTCACATGGGGAGTGTATATCTGTGTATGTGTGTAATTGCGTTGTGCTCTTGAACATTGTGTGTTTGCGTTGTTATAATTTTTATTTTTGTATTGGGATTGTCATATTTGGGAAAGGAGGTATCGTAAACCCATTTAATTATAAATTATAATGAAAGTTATTTTTGTTAAAACTTACTAACTAACTTAACTAGTTTAAAATCACTTATATTTCTTATTTAAAAACATTAATGGCTGATTGATGGTACATTTTTTGTGTAAGAGAAATGTTTTGTTTTGTGTGGTGTACGGTGTTGTTGTGTGTGTTAATGTTAGGTGTTCTGCTCATGAAACTCCTCATGAAATATGGGCAAGTCTTGGTAGGGAAGCTTGTGTTTGAGTCTACATGAGGTGTTGTACTGTAGTCATGGTCCAGAGTGCTAACCATTATACCATGGAACCTACATATTTGTATAGACCACATTAATTTGTGGGAATTTGTATCAATGGTAATTGATTCAAGTATATTACCTAGATTTGATCGAAATACTAAATAATTTCTATCAGCTAAAAATATCATGTCCATTTTAAAGCGTAATTTAACTTCAATTTACCATCAAAAGTATAATTTGCAGAAACATTTGAGATATATTTACAAAATCTTTTAACCGAAAATTTGACTAAATAAGATAAACCGAGATAAATTTGATTTGGCAAATGAAGCAATTGTTATACATTTTTTAGTAAACCGCGATATAGCGTGCCGATAATAATTTATGAGCATTTTGCATGTATAATAAGTTTAAAAATTCTCATTAATATTGATGCTTTATAATTTCCGCTCAATTTTCCTAATATAATAAATGATTTTGGATATAAAAAAAAACATATAAAAGCAGAAATAATTTGCAGAATTCAATTCATGTAATTTGAAAACAACTATCGTGGTGTTTCTGCTAAATAATTAAGAGTGATATTTAGTTTGTTATTTGATAAAAGATGACAAAAAAGTATTATTATCGATTTATCATTTTTATTATAATGACATGTAAAATAATGGCAACGGTATGAAAGAAATTAAAATATATACATATTTGACTCCCATATTTGAACACCTGGCATTTCAGTTGAAGAAAGCAATGCGTATTGAGTTTATAGAACAATGTGAAATAACTGATAAAAGTCCACTTAAAGTAGAATATATGACTTTGAGGCAAACTAAGCAAGGGTCTTATGTAAATGGTGTTGGGAATTGCAGCAATGTTCCAGATAAGTTTGAAGTACTTCACATAATTATAAATATACAACCAAATTCGCTTTGTGCTTTAAAATAATTCAAATAAAGTTTCGTGTGAATTTCGGTGAATTTTTTACTTTTGGTGTATTTTTATTCTAAATTTTAGGTGTTTTGATATTTATAGCTAGAAGTGACAGGATCGCGATGCAAAAATAAAGAGTCGTTAGATACGTGTGAATCTTATCACCCTGTTCGCACTAATAACATATGTTTCCTAATGAGTATGAAAGATCAAGCGTGGACTTCATTTGTCGATGCATTTCATCCACCGATCAAATGCCCTATTCAAAACGTATTATTTATTTTGACTCAAAAACTAAATTTTTAGAAAAACAAAAATATTAACCAAATGTTTATTAAATGTGTATATAATTAATTCTAGGCAATATATACCATAGTGAATGGCACACTTGATCCAAAATATTTCACGATGTTCCCTATAGATGACTATTTCTGGAAATTGAAATGCAGTTTCTATACAATGAAAAATGAATTGATGATGTCAATGTGTGCAGATGTAAAAGTGATCAAATACCAAGACTAATAGTGTTTAAACTTCACAATATATATTTTTTCCATATTCTAATTTATATAACAATAATAATCAAAAAATGCAAATACGTCAATGTTTTATATAAAAACATCAACTACTAAAAGAAAATAGTGACAAAATAAATATTTCTGGAGATGTGTTACAAATACATAAATTTTCTCGATATATATATATATATGTATATATATATATATATATATATATATATATATATATATATATATATATATATATATATATATATATATATCTATAATTAAGAAATAAAAAAATTATTTGTATTTAAGAAATACGTTACAATTATATATTTTATTGTAAAGTGTCATTTAAGATTAATGGAATATGAATAAAAAGCACTTGGCATCAGGAGTTTACGAAAATCAACAATATTTTATTTGTATGAAATTATACATGCACAGAAATAATTATTCCGTTGAATTTGAAAGGGGGTCCAATATCTGCTAGAATAAATATTTATGCGCCATTTGTAGTGGGTCCATTTATAAATACTGTTGATGCGATTAAAGCTGAAAGTAAAGTGTCTTTATTCAATAACATGTATCTGCACTTAAACGCGACGAAGAGCCTAAAAGGAACTAAATCAGGTTTTAATGAGAAATTAACGAATAGGTCTTATAATGGGATTTTAAAAGAGCTTTTCAATGAAGACAGATATTGCGTTCACGAATATATTTCATACTTCATTGTCTTAGATATTACAATATTTTACAACTTTGTTTAATTTAAGTGGGTAGTCCCAATCGCACTTCCAGATAAACAATGGAAGAATTTGGTATACATTTTCAAAAAAACAGTGTAACGACTTTTGCGCGTGAGAAGCCGTACGATCGAGAAACTTCAGCTGGCTCTCAGACCAAAATTGGGAAAAGGAGTCTTGAAACAGCGTCGGCTAGTTGCTCCAAGATATTTGTATTTATCTGGTATTCCCGAACGTCTTGGATGCGGCAGAGAGTTGTATGGGCTGCGCTCGGCTCGAGTGCTGTCTGGTGTTGAGTTTTCGCTGTCGCTTATTGATATTTTGGGCAACAATATTTCTCAGTATGGTCCCGTAACTTCAAACACGTTACTCGTAACAGGTAACGTCGGTACCAATTGCCTTGAATGTACGAGACATGACCGACACGGGAATTTATAGCCACGGTATTAACGAGATTTTAGAAGAGAACTAAACGTTAAGTGACGGGAGATAGTTTTTGTATACCGAACCTTTACATGAATCTACAATTAATGACTTTAACGCAAAATAATCAAAATGAAGTGATATACAGAACTTCGGTAAGTGATAAAATGCAAATTGAGGAACCTGTGCCTAACTCTAATCTGGTTCTAAAACATCCGAACAACTCAATGTAGGCAGTTGAATAAGTTAAGCAGAATTACGGAATGATAAAATGCAAAATTGGTGGGCACATGTGCCAAAAAAAAAATACAACCCCGGAACCACGTGGTAAGTCGGGTTCCTGTAAGCCGGTACAAAGCGTCAGTAATAAATGTTTAAATACAAAATACTTGACTTCGTAGATTTGCTTCTCTCGGCGTCCCAGCTACAGAATTTGAATTTACAACAGTATATATCAAAAATAAAAACTGATGGTGAACGTTACGACAATACACAAGACAACCGCCTTGCTAGCTCGTCAACCAATTACAGAGCGATCTTTCGCCTTTTTTCTGAAAACGACCAGTACATTCGGAAAGAGCTGCATTAATTAGTCTAGCTCAAGGTATGCCCATGGCACGCGCTTACTATGCAGAGTGGCAAGCGATACAAAATCAGCGGTTTGTGTTGAAACCGCAAGATGGTTCGACCACCTCTATCTAAATAGCCTTCGGGAACTATTCACGGCGTCACAACAGTATGGTTTTATATTTTAGAAACGCTAGTTCTAAACGTTTTTATTTGGTGAGCAGGAGCGAAAGCATCGAATGAAACAAAACATTTCATTCGATTTTATTGATGTATTTTCAAAAGTTGGTACACCTTACTCCAAAGCGGGATTCAAATTCCTGAAAAGCAACCAATGCGCGTTTTAGTAATATACTGGGTTTGTTTCACAATGATAATAGCAACACTGTATCAAACACAGTTGGTCACCATGATTGCGACACCAGTCTACGAACACCAAATATCAAACACGCAAGAATTGGCCGAATCTGAACTTGACATAATTTTTGTGCGTGATTTTTGGATTAGATTAAACAGCTCAAATAAACACGCTGATAACGTGTTTAGTAGAATTGGTCTAGATGTGAGTCATGCTGAAATGACTCCTTACAACCCCATCCGAATTAGCCATAATAATCAAAACATAACCCAATCGCAAAGCTCTCGGCTCAGACCTTATTGATAACCCCCTAGTTAAAAACCTATCCAAGAAATTTATCGTCCAGCTCCATTACATCATAAACTCAATAATCGAACTGCACCACTTCCCAGATGCCTGGAAAACTTCTATAGCCCATCCAATTCCCAAACCAAGAAAAGACCCGCACCTCGTTATCAGCTATCGTTCCATTAGCTTAATAAATACCCTATCCATACTAACAGAGAAAATCATCCTCTCCGGGATCGACAGAAGACAAAAACTTACCTTTGGTCGCCAGCTTGGCTTCCGAGCCAGACATTGCACGGTGCATCAGATGTGCAGAATTGCAACCGATATCGCGACTAAATTCAACCAAAGCAAAGCAACGGCCATGGCCCTACTGGACATTGAAAAAGCCTTTTACACGGCCTGGACATTAGAGCTCATTGACAATCTGATATCCTTCCCATTTCTTCTTAGTTTAACAAAACTTCTATACTTATTCCTTTCAAATTAATCTTTTCGCACCGAAATTAACAACTTCCTATCTAACTCTAAACCTATTGCAGCATGAATCCCACAAAATCCAAAATAAATGCTTACGAATGGCGACCAGCTATGGATGGTACACCCGTACTACACAACTTCACGAAGACACTAACATACCATACTTGAGAGAATACATTCAAGACACAACGCAACCAATTTTATAAAAACAAACTACTCAACCCAAACACACTCATAAAAAACTTCACACATATTCGCAACAACGACACTACACGTAAACTCATACACATGTTACCCTACAAAAGCTACCCATAATTCTAGAGGTGTTACATGAGCAGAACAACTGATACCCTCACAACGCGACGCAACACTACAAATAACAAAACACAAAAAATGTACATCTATCATCAATGTTATTGTTAATTTTAACTGAGTTAAGCAAATTTTAAGTTTTAACAAAACACTGCATGTGAAGTTAAATGGGTTTTTGTCCCCGATTTCCCATAAATACAATTCAAACACATTGAAAATGAAAATTATAACTTGTAACAGAAAACAATAACACAAAGTAGTAAAGCGCCCAACTCAATAACACTCAAACACAGATATATAATCTCTCTGTGAGTAGGAGCTCTGATAAATCCAACCATGTTGTCTAAACGTTATTTTAAGGATATAATGTATTAATTGAACAAAATATTAAAGATAATTGACAATGAAAAATGAAATTATGGGTGCGAGAGGCCCGGGTTCAAATACCAGAGAAGTTCGTTTTTAAATAAATCAATTCAAATTCGAAGGAGCCACAGCTATTGAAGTATTAAAACATACTTTGAGAATCCCAGAACTGTACTCTGCTGATTCTGGAATTTTTATGACGCTAAAATTAAATTTTAGGTGATAATTTGTCTTCATTGGGATCTGGAATCAAATGCGCTACAGTGGCGTCAGGAAGTCCTTACGTAATATCGGAAAGTAAATATATCAAAGTAATTCATTGTTAGCTAATATCAAACGTTAAATTGTCGCTATTACTCTCATCGCATGTCTGGCTTAGTCCAATTGCCGTGCTCAGAGGGATCTGCAATTACCTCATATAAGCGATGGTGATGTTATGGTCAGCGAAGTGGCCTTCCAAGCAGGTGATCCAGGTTCGATTCCCGGCATTTTTTTCCCTAATAGATAGGGTATTTACCCGAAGGTTATCCCTTATGTGCTTGCGCGATGTCAAAGTTTTGCTTGTCAGGCAGTTGTGGAATGATAGTTCATGAACTTTGAATCCTTTTTTGTTTAATATTTATGTTTAAACAATAAAACTTTGATGTATGCGGTTACGATACCAAATTTTATATTATTGTCACACTATTTAGCAGCACTTTCGACGATGAAGTGAAAAAAAACTATTTTTCGACTAACATCGGCCTTGATTTGTTTATAATCTGTTGATTTTGTATCTCTACTCTGCTATCCCAGCACCGTATAACTGGCCTTCCGGGTCGATTTCTCTCGTCTCGATTTGCATCCTTGCCGATTTGGCGTCCTGACGACCGGTTCTGGTGCCTTCGGGATTCAAGCGCTCGGCAAGCTCAATGCGGCGCGAGTCCGTTTCCATTAGAAATCGAAGAATTGACGACCAACGGTGATTCTGAGAACATCTATGACCGTCATTAAACAGGATAATCCGTCATTAAATGTTATAACCGCAAAATTTATTGCAATCTCCACAATCTTCTTTCTTTTGAATTCGCTTTCGGAGCGATTGACCAAGCAATTGAATTGAAGGATTCATTCAGAGTTTTGGTTAATTCTCCCAAGCAGCGAGACAAGAGGTTGTCTGAACTGAGGTCGTCGTAAATCGGTTTTATGGCTTTGAAAACATCATCGTGCATTGCCGGTAAGTGCATATATTCATCCGTTGTACCTGAAGCTTGCGCTTGTTGCCAAGAGCACCACGATGTTCTTCCAGTCGGACATTTATCGTGTTGCGGGTTGTCGTCGGTTAACCTTGTGTGCTCTAGTGTTGCTTAAATATAATTTCGCATTTTTTCAACCGATTCCGGATTTCTTCTGATTGCAAGGCCGTAATCAATAGAAAATTCATCGATGAGTTTGCCAGTCAATTTTCCACGGCCTCCCAGACCTTACGTGTTCTTCTTTAAATTTCTTAGTCGAGTTCCCATTCCCTGCTGTACATGATCAATGCACTCCTTCTTAGTGATATTGAAATCGCCGTATGGCTTGGCATCAATGATACCTATGTAGGTTTTAGAATCGCCGTTGCCGATGTAAATACCGTACTTGACATTGTACTGACGTTCGGATCCTTGAAACATTTCAATAGTCGCGCCAACCCCCATCTTCCCCGTCGATCCGGTATGATTTCTTGGGCATTCTGACTGATAGTTTTCGGCCCATTCTTCGTAGTCAGCGGTGCCTTCTTTCTTCCCCCAGTATTCGCAAGCCTTGCAGTATTTGAATTGTATGCACTCGTCTAAAACTTTGCTGGTAAATAAACCGATAAGCGTGAAAAATCCGAAAAGTGAAGAGAAGCCTCTTCTTCTCCATGAACCGTCACCCGAATAGATAATCTCGTTAGTGTTTTTAAGTTCGAGCGTCTCTTTTATTTCATCTATAGCCGCATTCTTCATATTTAAATCTCGTACAGATTCAGTAGCACTTATTATATTTTGTACTATCAAATCATACGTTGATTGAAAGACGAGCTTCGGAAGACCCATAAATGCGCAAAAATGTTTTATGCCATTCAATCCAATTCCCAGGATGTGCTTTGCAAGAGACATTCTTATTTTTAATTCATAAGTATGATTATTTATAAACTGAAAGTTATTGATATTAGATTCCCCGCATTCATTGCAAGTCGCAAAGATTTTAAAACCAGGCCCACGCTTGCTTGCTTCAGTAAAACTTATGTCGCCCTTACACGTTTTGCATACGATCATTTGAAAAAGCATCGTAAAAACTTGAATAAAATTGAAAAGACGATACCCGAAACCTTCATCGATTTATATGTTGTCGCCAGGAACGCCAGGTTTCAGTTATTTTGCCGAAGCGTTCTCGAACTCGTCTGGCCTGCTCTCCATAGAATGATGGTTAGGTGGTTTTCGATTGCTTATTTTGCTCCGTTTAGCAGCAGTGGTGTTATATTATGTGCCTTTGCAATCACTAAACACTTTATCAACTCTCATCTTTCATTACTGTTCAAAGAATAATTACAAACCTGACTTAAATCCACGAGAAAACAGTTCACACAATACTCACAACACGTGCTCGCAGATCGATTGCAACGACTGAAATGGCTACGCAGCCAACGTGTATTCGATATTTGCTTCAAATTATCAATTTATTCAAAAAATTTGTCTTTTATGAGCACTTCAAATTTGTTTTCAACAATGGACGATTTGAGACATTACTATTGACATATTTTGTCATTTAAGTTTATAAAAAAAAATTAAAAGAAAAAATTCCCACTAGATATTACCTCTTAACATCACAAACATGCTACGACCAATTAAAGACTTAAACAACGCACTAAGCAAAGCTAAAAACTCCAATGAACACTTCACAATATTCCTTACATTCACAAAAAATTTACATACCGACAGCATTTAATCACAAAACAACACCTAATATCTGTTCATGGAACGCTTATGGAGTCATAAGTAAGGTACGTGAACTAACACACTTCCTACAATCACACAACAGACACATTTGCATACCCAACGGAACAAAACTCAAAGACTTCCACAAAATAAAAATAAACAAATACACAATCTACAGAGCTGACGGTTCACAACAGGGTCAGGTACCCTCTGGGGGCGTTGCAGTGTTAGTAAAAAAACAACAAACCACACACACTCACACCAAACCAACACACTACACTAGAAACACTAAATATAACTATTGGGATATTTATATAGGATATTTATATATTTATAAGAATATTACAACTATCAGAAAAATTGAGGATTATTACATGTTATATGTTTTTGTTTTATTATTTATAAAACTGCACATCGCTGTTGTTATGACAAAGCCAACCCGATCACGCTGTTTTAAAACATGCTGTGAGCGCTCTTCTCTCCAACACCCCTTCTCGCTTCAGCGTGTTCTTCCTCTCGTACTATTTCTTACTGCAGTCCCAGTAGTCCAGTCAATTTAAGAAATGGTTCTTTTGCCAAAGGTTTTGTTAGCAAATCTGCTAGCATCCTATCAGTTGGGCAATATTGTACATCTATCACACCCTTTTCCCGCAAATCTCTTTGATGATGATGACAAATATCAATGTGTTTGGTGCGCGCCCCGCATCTATCCGATTCTATGAGTCGAATACACCCTTGATTGTCCTCGTAAATAGTAGTTGGTGTTGTTGCAGGAAAACCCATGACTGCCAGTAGTTCTCGTAGCCATAGTAACTCCTTACTTCCATGTGATGCAGAGATGTATTCCGCCTCCGTGGATGACATTGCCACTGAAGTTTGTTTCCGGCTTGACCACGCCACTGTACTTTTTCCTATTAGAAAAACGTACCCGCTTGTAGATTTTCTGTCCTTTCTGTCTCCAGCCCAGTCAGCGTCAACGAAACATTCAAGTACTGGGTTCCCACTTGAACAAAGTCTTAATTTCTTGTCAATTGTTGACGCAAGATAACGCATTATTCGCTTGACAGCTTTCCAATCGCGTTCTGTTGGTGCTTCCACGCATATGCTCAATAAACTTACAGCTACCGCAATATCCGGCCTAGACACCGTAGCAATATATAATAGCGATCCGTCTTCCTCGCGTTCAATTTGAATGCTAAGATAATGACTCACATCTCCCAAATCTTTGATGTCAAAATAATGATTTAGTTCAGTACTTACTTGCTTTGTTATCTCCGCTGATGCACCCGCTACCAACAGATCATCGACATATAACAAAACATAAGTGAAACCTTCCTTTTCCTTCCTGGAATACAAACATGGATCGGCATTTCCGCGTTTAAATCCCAACTGATCCAACGCCTCTGTAGCTTTCTTATTCCATTCTCGTGCCGATTGTTTGAGACCATAGAGACTCTTTTGTAGCCGCAATACCATGTGTTCGTGTCCAGGTTGCTCAAAACCAGGTGGTTGTTCCATATAAATCTCCTCGTTGAGATCACAATTCAGATATGCGCTTTTCACGTCCATTTGACGCACGTGTAAATTCTTCTGTGCTGTTATTACGAGTAGAACTCGAACGGTCTCATGCTTTACTACGGGAGCAAAAGTTTCGTCATAATCTTCTCCGTAGCGCTGAGAGAAACCTCTTGCGACCAAACGAGCTTTGTGCATGTAAATTCGACCTTCGCCATCTACCTTTGCCTTGAAAACCCATTTGCATGTGATAGTCTTCTTTCCTGGAGGTAGATTAATTAATTTCCATACCTGATGTTTGTGAAGAGATCGTATTTCCTCTTCTGCAGCTTTTATCCATTTTTGACGTTCTCGAAGTGGTAGCTCAAGCACTTCATTCCATGTACTTGGTTCCTGTTTGAGAATTGTATGTACTTTGTAAACCAGCCGCTTTGGTGGCACACCTTTATTTGCGCGTTTTGAGGAACGGTTTGTAACTGATTGTAATTGATCAGTTGAGTGAGCTTCGTGTTCTTCATTGGTGCTGTTTTCCAATTCATCGTCTTCCGAATATACATTATCCTCATTCATCGTCTTCATATCAACAGAAATTACCCCTTCTGGTTCGATATTTCTTATATCTTTCTGTTCTAGACTTTGATTCGAAATTTGTTTCTTTACATCGCTCTCGATGATTCGAACTGATCTACTAATCCAAATCCGATTTGTTTTTGTATCTAGAATGCGGTAACCTTTGGTGTTACCATCATAGCCAACTAAAACACCAACTTCAGCTTTATCGTCCCATTTTCTTCTCTTTTGCTTTGGTATTAAAGAAAATATCTTTGAACCAAATACCCTGATATGACTTATATCAGGTTTCACGCCTGTGAATAATTCAATAGGAGTCTTCTCAATGCTACGACTCGGTGTTCGGTTTTGTAAGTAAGTCGCGGTTAAAATAGCTTCACCCCAAAAACGATTATCTAGTCCAGCATCAAGCAACATACATTTGGCTGATTCGGTTAAGGATCGATTTTTCCGTTCGGCCACACCATTTTGTTGTGGAGTATAGACGACCGTGAGTTGTTGCTGAATTCCTTTCTTTCGTAGGTAATTCTGCAACTCATGTGTAATATACTCCTTACCATTATCTGTGCGTAGAGCGGTAGGTTTTCGTCCGAATCTAGTCTCCATTGCTGAGACGTAATCTTGTATAGCTTCCGATACTTGATCCTTTGATTTAACAAGTCGTACCACTGTAAATCGTGAGTAGTCGTCAATAATTGTTAGAAAATATCGCTGTGACCTAACCTGCGGTGCCATTGGTGAAGACATGCTGTTTCATTTACAACACGAGCAGACGCATCCGGTTCTGTTGTTTCCAGCTTAAACAAACTTCCGTCAGTGTTCGTCCTTGCAATGACCTGTTGACCCTGATAGAAAGTACAAGTATCATGCTCAAATACAACTCGGTAACCATGTTGAGTTATTCGTCGAACTGAAAGTAAACCCCCATCAAGTTGTGGAACATATAATACATCTATAAGTTTTATATTTTGAATACGCCCATTGGGCAACCCACAAGACAGCCAGCCCTCTCCAATTCCTGCTGCTTCAACTTGTGAACCATCTGCAAGATACACCGTTGTTTTGGTGTCACGTAGTGAATTAAAGAATGATCGTTTGCTCGTCATGTGACTTGTTGCACCTGAGTCAACGAACCACCCTTCAGTGTCCACCATGCGAACTCCATCTCTTACCTCGAAAGTGATGTGATTATCAGCCGCACCTTTTCTATCTTCGATTGAAGATTTTGCTGATTCCGGTCCTGTCGTTTGCTGCTGCAATGACTTCTTGTAATAATAACAATTTGCTTTGAGATGTCCTTGTTTGTTACAAAAGAAACATGTCCGCATTTCCTTGCTGCTGTTCTTTCCTCCTTTCTTGTTGTTACCATGTTGATGACCTTGACTATTCTTCCTAGTAGCTATGGCTGCTGATTGAAGCGCCGCTCCAACTCCTCCTTGGTTGGATTCGCAATTCTCCATGCGCCGTTGGTATTCATCCAATATTTTACCGGTGACATATTCAACAGTCAGGTCTGCCTCATCGCGACCCTCTAGTGCTGTTACAAGTCCCGAATACGATTCAGGAAGACTCACCAGTAATACTGCAACGACTTCCTCGTCTTCTAGTGACTTTCCAGACCCACGCAATAGTCCAACTATCTCCATAATGGAGTCAATGTGGTTGCTCATGGAACCGCTACGATAGTGTATGCTATACAATTTTCGCCGCAAGTATAATCTGCTGCCAAAAGTTGAACGTTCATATTTCTTCGATAGTGCCTGCCACATATCGTAAGCATAATTAAAATGTGCGATGTGTACCAGCTGATTGTCATCAACACTTAGCGTAATGTACGCCATTGCCCTATTATTGCATTTCTTCCACGCGTCACTTAATTCCTCCGGTTTCAATTCATTTACGACATCCCACAAATCGTCACGTATTAAAATAGCACGTAATTTTGTCTTCCAGTACGAGTAATTTCCGCCATTAAGTACCGAAATGTTCATTTTTGTACTATCGTAAGCCATATTTACTTTACTTGAATCAAACGATTTCCAATAAATATTAATAATTACAGTTATTGCCTACCTGGGCCCATAACCTATTGGGATATTTATATAGGATATTTATATATTTATAAGAATATTACAACTATCAGAAAAATTGAGGATTATTACATGTTATATGTTTTTGTTTTATTATTTATAAAACTGCACATCGCTGTTGTTATGACAAAGCCAACCTGATCACGCTGTTTTAAAACATGCTGTGAGCGCTCTTCTCTCCAACAATAACATTTACAGACAACACAGTAATCTACGCTGCTTACAACAGACCAATAAACAACTTCACACGCACAGATCTCTCAGCATCATTACACAAAAACAAAAGCTGGCGTGTCTGTCACTGGACTTTCTTATACGCATATAGTTCCATATATGCAGCAACTTAAAAGAGCGACTGCAATCTCATATAATTTAAAAGTAATTATCTTGATTGAAAATAATCCTATTATAATATCAATTTATATCATAATTCAGATTCTAACAACTCTCCATTATTTTGGACATGGAAGCTACCAAATTGATGTGGGACAAACACATTTGCTTGGAGTAAGCCAACCGTCTGTTAGTAGATGTATCACAGAAGTAACCCAAAAAATTGTTGATCATTTATTAATCGTCTGGATCCGATTTCCAATAGATATTAGATCAAAACTTGCATTAACACAAAAGTTCTCCTTATTGAATCTTATATTTTATATACATACATATTTATTGTTAATATTAACAATAGATTTATAGAGAAACATAGCTTATATAGGAAATTATTGGTGCTATAGATTGTACACATATAGCAATTATCGCCCCACCAGCAAAAGATGTAAACTATCCTGGACGAGTGTATCATAATCGAAAAGGATATAGTAGCATAAACAATCAAATTGTAGGACAATGCAAAGATAACTTTATAGAAATAAATATTTGAAGTATTTTGTTAAGCCAGATATGTGATGCTGATCTCAATATTATGAATATCAATGCCAGATTTCCAGGATCAAATCTCCGCTATATGGATGACATCTAATATAAGAAGAAATCTTGATGGTGTTGAAGAAACACATTTGATAGGTTTTGTAAATCATCAATAAAACAATTTCAAATAAAAACCAGTTTATTATCCACAGGTGAGTTTGGCTACCCACTTCAACCCTGGTTTTTAACGTCAGTGGATAATGGGGCACATATGAATGGTGTTAAAATTTGCCCCAAATTATAGATCAAAACTGCCCCAAACGACATCGAATTATATTTTAATCAAATTGTATCTTTACGTTATGTCTATGAAAATGTTTTACACAGCAAATCAAACTACTTTAAATACACTAACTACAGGAAATAAAGGTAAAGTAAAACAAATAGTTACAAATTAGTATGGAAATTGCTACTTACCTAGTATCGCAGTTAAACGAAGCACATCAAATAACCTTTTTGCTGACAGATGTAGAGCTACTAGACGCCACTTCATAATAAAAGCATCAACAATGTAAGCCTTATAATGGGGAGAAAAATAATACCGTTCAAATGTTCCCCATGTTCAAATGTACTTCCCTCACCACTATTATAATCAAGAAAATTTTCGATTTCGAGATTATACGTTTATAAGTTTAGACTTTCCCTGAATCGATTTCAAACTATTTTTTGGAATGACGTCTGGCTGTCTGTGTGTGTGTGTGTGTGCGTGTGTGTGTGTGTATGTCTGTGTGTGTGTGTCTGTGTGTGTGTCTATGTGTGTGTGTCTGTGTGTGTATGTGTGTGTTTGTATGTATGTATGTTTGTATGTATGTATGTATGTATGTATGTATGTATGTATGTATGTATGTATGTATGTGTGTGAGCGCTCTACAGCCTAAACGGCTACAAGAAAATTATAAAATTTTAAACTTACGATTTGTATATGTTGGGCAAAAAAACCTTTAATTTTGAAATCAATATTCCGACTGAAAGTGCAAGTTTACTATAGTCATTTTTTGCAGTTTCTGCAACTACTCAGAAATAGATGCAGTTACAGAAAAATTGTTACAATAAAAATTATAGATATCAGCATTTTGTACATCTTCTATCTGAAACTTTTTTCCCCAAACGGTACCGGAAACAAGAAAATGGATCTTGAAATCGCTTCTTATTATATTTATTTTTACATAAATCGTATCATCTACGCCTGTCAATTGTTTATCAATAAAACAAAACCGACTTAATTAATTTGTAGTTTGACATTTCATATTTATTCAAAGAAATATATTTTGTGTAAAAGTGTTCCAAAGGTTAGAACAAATATTATAAATTAGAAAAATAATGAAAACAGGATGAAATTTAAGCCAAAACCATATAAGAAAGTTCGGTGCGTGACACTGCAGATGTTTTCTATAGCAAGTGCCATAGCAGCTACAGAATTACTTAAATGCTCAATTGAATTTGCAAGATGTTCCATTGCAATAGTTTGACTGGCAATATTTTTGCCTAGATCATTCATATTGCGCGACTTATTGGCTTGGAGAGTGCGATGTTGGCTCTGTTGGTGCTGTTGCCCTGTTGCCATGCTGGTCACAATATCCTTAAGCATATAAAATGAAATTGATCTCTATTTGTCAAGCACTGTATGTATACTTATGAATTTTTTTATTTATTAACGGGTCATAGTCACATACGCATACCTTTTCGTGTTCGACGGTAATTTATTTAATGATATTGCCCATCAGCATCTTCATTTAAATCAGGTTGAACTATAGGACTACCCTCGACTACAACTTTAGAAATCACGCCCAGGTATATTTCTTCTACATCTGTTAGGTCCTTTACGGTTGAAGGAATGCCTCCACTCGCCGTTTTCGATATGTGGACTTCACAGGCCCGTCTCTTTATATTTGTTTTTGTTTCCCCAAATGCCTGGTTAAGATCGATAATACAAGTTCCAATGCAATTTTCATTTTCATATTACTAACCTTTTTCCATCCTGATATGGATTTAACAGCCCCTTGCCCAGAGTTGTTTAGTAATTGGGATAACTCTACCCATTTCTTTTCCAAATTTGCAGCCTCACGGCCATCCAATTTCCCCATTAACAAAATAGGACTTAATTCTATATAATTTAAAATTATTATCTCTTTTTTGGTCGTTCGGGCAGCCCTTGCTTTCTTTCCATTGTCATTATCTAAATGAATAAATATTTCATTCATATGAAAATATTCCAAGTATTTTTATTAATTATTGAAAAATTTTAATGAAAATGAGGATACACGTGCGTTATATTGGCATTTCTTGACATTTATCACTAACATCACTTCAGTTACTAAAGGAACCGTTCAATTTTAAGTTTTTACATTTACGTTGTCACGGTATTTTTGACGATACCGCGGCATAAAGGGATGTGAGCCAGGCTAACTCAATGGAGAAGGGAGGGGTTGCGAGCTACTAGCTGAGGTGTGGTACTTAAATGAAACACGGTTCAGATCAACTCGACAATGTTTATACATAAAGAGAAATAAAAATGCCTTAACTGGGCGCGTGGCCATACACTCTAATGCCTAATACATTTTAAAGTTACGTGGACGTTATGGTGAATTTAAATACAATAAAAAGAAAAGAAAGAATGGTGATACTCAAGTGAGTCCGTGGGAGCGATGTTCCAACGGGCCGGCGGATAAGTTGGTGTGGCGGCTAGCGGTAGTCCAAGGTTGATTTGTTTTGGGCGCCAGCCCTACCAACGGCAGGACGCCTTGGATCCGGTAAAGAAGTTGTTCCGTCCGCTTGCCCTCGCCCCAGGTGACTCGCTTGGTAGTCGATTTACCCAACGATAGTAATAATCCTGCGTTGAATTACAGGACGATTAGAAATAGGCCACAATTTAATATAATTGATTCAGATTGCTTAAAGGAAGTTAAGTTAACCAAATAAATGAAGTTACAAATTGCGAGTTAATAACATTGAACAAATTGATTTTGACTCTTAAAACAAATACAAAGAAATGATACAAAGCTCTCAAAGTCCTCTTGAGTCCGTAACTGGGATTGGATGGTGTTCATCCGTTTCTCCAAAAGTATAAATACGGAGGCGGTTCCTTCCTGGTTCTCTCGCTTACAACCCCTTCGCCAGGGTCTGAGCCTTGACGTGACTCGTACCGATATCTTCGTAATACCAAAGATAGTTGGTGGTGAATTACCCTTGAACGTATTACAGGTTAAACATCGGAGCAGATGAAGGTTTATGATGCGACCAAAATGATAACACAAATGAAGGGAATCAGTAATAATAGTTTACCCAAAATTAATGAAACGTAACGTGAATTCGATCACTAACTAGTGATTTACATTCATTCATGTTACGCTCAAACCAAACCCTAACTTAACATCGACCAACTGATCGGTTCTACTATCTAAATAAAGTCTAATTACAATATTCCCGTATATAACGTAAGTGATATCAACAATAAAGTTATGGGTACCACGGGGTTGCAACATTAACGGACGGATTTGAGAGTGGACATAAGTACAGCATGAAATACAAAATCGCCGCTAAATCAATAATAATTACGCGGATATATAAATACACATAAATGTAAGCAGAATTACTTAAAGTGCTAAATGGCCGAAATTGAGTAGATAAACGAAATAAACCTTAACCACACGGTTAACGTGGTTAATAATAATGTTAAACAGAAATTACTATAAATGTTACATTTCAAAGGGGTACCAGAATTAAATAACCAGATCACTCAGGTAGCGAGTGACCTTGCTGTGCCGCAAAAAAAGAAAAGAGCACGTGTTTTACCAAAACGTTCTCAATCGAGATCCAGATTAAATTAAATAGAGTAAATACTTAACTGAACGAACGCAGTAATATAGACTAATTTGTGTCTCCACATTAAGCAAGAATTTCGCTACACGTGCACCAAAAATGAATTTAAAGATAACATGTGTTATCCACAACGGCTCGAAGACGACAGAGAGCTGTTCATGTACGTTTTTGCCGCAGGTAACAATTGCAAACCGCGATGAACACGTCCGATAAACGGTCAAGTATTCTCATGTGAAACAGTAAAATAGAGAGAACGGCGTTTTCGTCACAACGTTAATAATGTACCATAGAGAATACCTAAGGGACGTAAAATTTTAGCGGCCCGCCATATCTTATTTTTTAACAAGTGTTTTTAACGTGTTAACACTTAACGGAATTTTTACAGAATAGACCCGTATGTGTGTTATACAATAATTTACCACCGTTAATAAAAAATTGGTAAAAGAAAAAAATTGGCGGACTTTTGAAACAAATTGTGAAAGATAGACCATTTTTTCATCCTATTTTCTTTCGTCAAAGTTTAAAATTTATTATTGTCGCCCAAATTGTGGTGAATTATTGTGTAGAATAGTTTAATAAACAAAATGTGCTAAAATTTATTAAAATCTGTTTGGTAGATCTGTTGATTAACTGTCCGCCGGTTGAAAAAATTACATTTCGAGAAAATCGCGTTTAAAGTTTTCTTTTATTATTAAACATTAAATATTTTATGAAAAATCATGTTTAATCACTCACATTCGGTTAATCCGTTATTCCTGGACCATACAATAGGAAGCCCTCATCCATGTAAACCTCTTCTTGCTGTTGTTGTTCCTCTTTTCTCACCAAACGACCTTCTTTGGTTGCTGCCTTCCTGGCTTTCTCAGCCAACAAAATTCGTTCGGTATCCTTAGTCCGCGTGTATTCATAAGCACCCAATGGTGCAGCCCATAACTTCCATTATTTTCAAGAGGGTCTTTCGTCCTTCGTTGTAGATACACAATGAATTGTGGACCCCAGTTCAATTACTTCCTTCCCGACAAATGTATGTTTGGGAACAATTGCCCAATGTGTTTTATTGTAACACTCGTTATTGTTCTGGGTATTTTTTCCTAAACAACGTTTTAATAATTCATCGTCAGTTTTTCAAACACAGGTTTCACGTTGACTTGCACCCCTGAACTCAAGGCTGGTTTGGGTTTGAAATAAAATTTGGCAGCTTGCTCCTTGAGGTAATTGCACTAGTCTGGATTGCACTCCTCGTGCCGCGTTGCAGCGTTCGTTTATATCAATTGAAATAACCCGCCCATATCTCCCTTTTTATTTCATCAAGATATTTAGGATATCGTTGAATAGTTAGAGAGTAATAGGTCGACATCTCTTTCATAATTTTCCCGGTTAAATCTGTAGTTTTTTTAGGAGCCGGCACATTATCTTCTACTTTCATTTTTTACGCGTTCTTACCTGTTCTTCCTCTTTCTTTTCTTCTAAACTTCCGCATTTTGACTAGTGATTTTTTAACTCATTTTAGATGCCGAAACATTCGTTTGCCAACGTGTAAAACGTATTCAAGTTTCCACAAGACAAAATCACCATACGATTTGGCATCGGTAATATTTGCGAGGGTTTTTGAATCGCCATCACCTATGTAGTAGGCGTATTTAGCAATATGTATGCCTCTAGAGTTATTAAAAATCTCTATCATTCCTTGAAACTCCATACCTCCGGAACTGCCTTCGTAATTTGTGCAACATTCTTCTCGACGCTCACTTTCGTACCATACTTCGAAATCTGCGCGTATCAACTTTTTACTTTCTTATACGCAGTATAAAGTAAGTATTGTAATCATGAAAAATTTCGAACTCGAGATTTTAACGGAAATATACGTTTTGACCTTCCCTGAATCGATTCCGACTATTTTTGGAATGACGTCCGTCTGTGTGTGTGTGTGTGTCTGTGTGTGTGTGTGTGTGAGCGCTCTACAGCCCAAACGGCTAAAGGGAAAATTATGAAATTTTAAACTTAAGATTTGTACGTGCCTGGCACGAAAACCTCCTATTTTAAAAAAACTATATTCCGACCGAAAGTGCATGTTTACCCTAGTCATTTTTTGCAGTTTCTGCAATTACTCAAACATGGTTACAGTTACAGAAAATGTTTGTGAACAAAAATTAATGATATTTATATTTAGCACAACTTTTGTTTGAATCTTTTTTCCAAAAAAAGTACTGGTTTCAAAATAAATTTCTGCTTATTATATATATTGTTACATAAATCGTATCATCTGCGCCTGTCAATTGTTTAACAAAATAGAATTAAATAATTTGAAGTTTGACATTTAATATTTATTCTAAGAAACATATTTAGTGTAAAAGCGATCTAAAGGTTAGAACAAATATTATAAATTAGAAAAATAATGTAACTACGATATGGTTTAACCCATATGCGGATAAGAAAGTTCGGTGCATGACACTGCAGATATTTTATCATTATTTCACAAACATTGCACGTTTTAGACGAAACGAAGTAGTCTAAAATCTTTGACCACATTTACAGTTTTTTAACTGCTTCGCGGATCCATCCTGATGTTCCCAGTGTACATTGACGGTATTATCAACAGCAGGAATAATCTGATTTACTGTCACAGCTGGATGAGACAGCCGCTCGTGCAGTTCCTCTGCATTAGAAACAATAGTAGGCCGGGGTCTGCTCTCCGTTGGAAAGAATTTACCTACTTGAAAATTAATTTAATTAAATTTCTGTTTCAAATACGAGATTTGTCTTTTATATTTCGGGATTAGAGATAACAAATATTTATCATCGCAAATGACTTTATTGCTTTTCAAAATATTCTCCGTGAAGAACAATACAGTTTTGCATACGTGTGAATTAATTTTCGAAGCACTATCTCCATTTCGGTTGAGGTACCTTCAAAACTTGCATTTTGAACCCATCAACAGCTTCTTCAGGTGTCGTAAACCGTTTACCTCGCAATTTAATTGTTATGTTCGGGAATAAAAAGAAGTCATTAGGTGACAAATCAGGTCTATACGGCGCATGCCTCATCAAATCGACGTTTTGAGTGTTCAAAAAATCCCATGTCTGAGCCGATGTGTGCGAGTTTGACTTGTCGTGGTGGAAAATGATCCGTTTTTCTTATTTCTCCGCAGACTCCTGGCAAAAAAAATGGTTGTGCACCAATCAGAATTGACAAATCTACGTTGCATCAATTGTAATATTGAGGAAGGTCCTGTTTTTCCGAAAAAACAGGCGACCATTTGTTGAAAGTGTTTCGAGCCAGAATGACTTTTGTTCGGTTTGGCTCGCCCTGAAAGATCCATACAGTCAACTGCTGTGTACTTTCGGGCTCATACGCGTAAATCAACGATTCGTCACCTGTCACAATGTCATACACAAGTTTCGAAGCTGAGCGATCGTATTTTTTGAGCATATCTTGCGACCAATTAACAAGAGCCTGTTTTTGCGCGCATGTCAAATTATGTGGGCTCCAACGCGAACAAACTTTTTTGCAGCCATATGTTCATGCAATATTGGTAATGTATGCTGGTCCCACTAATTTCCAAGGTTGCCTCAATCTCACGATAAGTAACATGACGATCTTGTTGTATCAGTTCTCGAACAGAAACCATGTTCCTTGATGGTGCTTCATCGCCAAAAATCGAATTAAGTTCAACGATGCACTGTTGTTGAGTTAATCTACGTCGAAAGTAAAAAAATAATCGCAGAAAAATTTTCACGAGTTGATTCCATATTTTGACCGTCATGAATATTTCAAATAATCACTTTGTCAATTGTGTACGATAGTTCTTTTCTGTTCTTCTAAATTCTCGTATGTGCTTTTCTGAGCCATTTATAAAAAAAAACTGGAAATATGACAATATTATGAGGCCTAAATTGAGGGAGTGTCAAGAACTGTGCTCACCATAAAAGCCAATCAAACGTTTATAGCAAGAGTAGAGTGGACGGATGTTGCTAGGCAGTATGCCTTAAACAGGCACAATCTTAGCTAAGAAAGATATCAACAAGACTCTATCAGCTAAAGGAGTAACGCAAATCACATATGGGAAGCAAAGAATTGCCTTCCATGGAAAAATGGAGGGGTTGCTTCTAGTTTGGATAAATGACGGGAGCTACAATAAGACAAAGAATATAGAAATTGGACATTAGCAGATCGACAAAAGCTAAAACAATATTTTATATCCGCAATGTTATCTATTACATACACATAGCGATCGTAAATTTACAAAAAATATAAATATATTTTCCGGGATTGTTTTTCGGGTGAATCGCCTACTGAGATTTTCATGAACGTAAACGCAGTTGCAAATTAAAATACAGAGCCATATGTTACGTTCCGTTTTGGCTTTCAAGGTAATTTTGTTATTTTTCCTCGCGACAATGGAACGTCCGATATTTTGATATAACAGGTAAAACATTAGTTAGGTTATGAATCGTTTTGTAGATATATTCTATTCATGCTGACTCAAATTTCGCTTTTATCGTTTGTTGTATCGACATGCTTATGTTGTGACGAAAGAGTACGAATGCCAGGCCATGAGGCCGGTCCCGCCATCTGTGGACACCCACTGGATTCCGAAGCCAAGGGCGACGGGGTGGTGGGGCCGCAAAAACCGACTTAAGCCAGTGATGTTTTGGCCTCCGGTTGGAGCAGTGACTTTTTTCTTGGAAAAAAAGTGTGATCTCCAGGTCGCGGTTTTGTTCGAGGGTTCTCACTTTCATTCGTTTTTCCGGCGATATCTTCACCCACGGAGGGCATCGACCGACCCATCGATCGAACGCGGGCGTACCGACGACCAACGTCCCCGGTTCTCAGGATAGTTTCTTGGAATACGTGTTCCTGACGCCTGCACGTGGTTTCCTTAGACCCGCCACCAGGGCTGCCCTGAGTAAATAAAGGTTGTATCGTTCTGTTCTTTCCAATCCTCCAGGGGACATCTCGTCACTGAGTTTTAGTTTCTTTATTTTGGGGTTTCGTATCGTACAATCCCCGTATTTATTTATTATTGCCGGTGCTATTGATTAATTATTTCTCCTTGTTTACTTATTTATTGTTGGTACTATTTATTATTTATTCCCGCCACCCCCCCATTATTTAGTTATTTATTGTTGTTATTGCTGATTATTTATTCCCCATTATTTATTTATTTAGTAAAAGTAGGGTTACCGTAAATTGCTCGACATAAGGCCGAGCTTGCTTGTATTCCTTCAGCCAAATTAATCTGGATACCTACCCTAATATACTATATCTCTATATTATCTTTGTGCTTCAATTTTCACCCAGATTCACCAAGATCTATCAATCGTAAAATCGATACAGCCACGAACATCGCTAATAACCGTTTGTCTTTATGCGCAGAGCCATCTACCCTTCCTTTGTAGGACCGCTGCTGGGGCATGCAAGAGACCGGAAGTCCCTGGCTTGGCGCGCGATTCAATTCGTAAAGCTCCACAGCGACACCACCAGGACCTACGGGAACGCAAGGGGACACTTACGTGACTATTACTAATTTTTTTTTACTTTGTTCTTTAAGCCTATTTGGCCTGTTAAATTCTTGTGATATTTTTTTTTTATTTCTGTCTCAGATAAACGTTCTTTATTTATGTTATTAGTGGTACAATTCACGGGTTAAGTACTATACTGTATTTGTTATTGAATCCAATATAACGGTGAGATACACACTCGGAGGTTTATTTGTTGCTACGCGGACTTCCTCACACCTACGCCGATTCCGTCTGCCCATCCTTCCTCGGCTTTCGCCTTACCCCGACCACTCCTGAGCTAGTGGGCCAAGCCCCAATTTTGACGGTGACAATATCAGATGAAGTCTGTTTTACATAGCCTCAAGAACTTATGTCATTGTTTAAATGAAAATTCATAGGATATGAACAATTAATATCCAAATCAATAATTCAGGAGGACCATAGTATAATTGTGTGGGAATGGGGAAGGATCTGTGAGGTTTCGTTGTGTATGGAAGTTATTGTTCGTTTCACCAAGGTATGCAGTGTGGTCATGTCTTGTCAAGTAGACGGAAGTGCTTAAAAGATCGGCGCATGCGTACTACGTTTGTATGTTTATTTTTGAATGCTAAGGAATGAAAACAAAAAAATAACAATATATCTACAATAAAAATAACAACAACAGAAGAAAGGAGAAAAGATAATAGAATAATAAAAGCAACAGTCGGTAATATGTGTTCGTGGAAGGAATAACACGAATTTGAGTATTTTGCTGCAGTGAATATCGTGATTACGAAACCTTTCTTGGTATTAATCTGTAGACAATTCGGGCTTAGTGCGAATAATATTTCGTTGGGAAGTTAGTTCTTCTTATTTGGACATTTCTTCACGCTAAACCGCCTTCGGGGAATTATTGTTCGTGCCTACAACGGGACTACTTCGAAAGAACCTCCACGGGAATTGGTTTGCTCAGCAGTACTAATTCACGTACGGTCGGACCAGACATACCGGTTTTCAATACTCAACTGAAAAGTTCTATTTTTCATTTCTTTTGTGTAGTTTCTGTGCACTTTCTGTTCATGCGTTAACCAGTTGCGCACGCAAGACATTCAATTTCATTTTGGTGTATGAACTAATCGTTTTATATATTTGATTTCAAGCTTAATTATCTTATTACCTTTTATTTAAAAGAAATAATTATCACATTATATATATACATATATATAATATTACGGTAATGTTGATGTTCCACTGAAGACATCCAAACGCATCCTGTAAACCAACGTTACGTAACTGCGGCAAATTAGTGATTTCGGAAGAACAGGCATATTGTCCTACAGCTGTTCTACAATAACCTTAATTCTTCAATTAAGGACTAAGGCCTCACCATCTAATAATTTTCTTGTTTACTTATTAGCATTGCCTCGAATCACTTTTATTTTGTTTAACTATTCTGTGGAAATTGTACCATAACCTTTATTATCAGGATCAAATTACGAATTTTTATTTACTTTGATGCTTACGAGTCTTCTTTTGTACGAATCGATTCCATTTCCTTCGATCGCAGGGAACCAAAATTCTTGATTTAAGTTTGTATTTAGGTTGAGTGATTGTAAATCATGTGGCGCCCAAACTCGAACTAACCATTCCCCCGCCCCCGACAAGCTAGCAGGTATCGTTTCATTCCCAGAAAAAGGAATGGTAATAAATTGGCGCCCAACGTGGGGAAAAATCAATTTAAAGGTGTAGTAAGTAGAACTTACCTTAGATCTAACGCATTAGAACCTACATTAGATCTAACCCGTTAGACCTAATGAAGAGCGATCAACAAGATGGCCGACAGAAGATGACAGAGGTCGATGCGCATTGACAGAGGGAAAACAAGCAACAACAAAGTGTGTGTACAAAGACAATAAATAAAGTAATATAATAACAAATATAATCAATAGTAATATATGAATATACACACTCAGTGATACAAGTGCAAACTACTACAAAAGGCAGCAATATTTGGGCTTAAAGAATTTAAGACCCTATTGTTTTTATTTAGAGTTAGTTTCATGATTTAATTTAATCTTGTTTGAACTTTTCTTCCTTCGAAGAATTGAAAAAGTTTTTTTTACTTTTATTTTTTTATTAGTTTGGTCGAGTATTTTATATTGTTCTTTTCTTAAAAATGGAGACAACTATAGACCCTAATCGTATAAAGGCTGACGAGCTCCGATATGAATTAGTTTGACTCGGTAGGAAGGAGTCCAGAAATTCGCCTCCACACAATTCTACACAACTTCCGATTACCGATGGAGAGAGTAACTTGGCGAAAACTCTAGAGGCATTTTCTTTTAGTTTATCAAATTCATGAAATGCTAACCCAAAGGTCGCATTCTTCTATTTATAAATGGGATGTACATTATGATGGCACTTCCGGCTTATCAGGTTTTCTTGAGCAAGTTAAGGAGATGAGTACTGCTCGTGGTGCGAGTACTGAGCAACTTTTTTCTTCAGCTGTAGAGCTCTATCGTGGTTCAAGAGGATGCCTTTTGGCCTAACTAACGCACCTGCGACCTGGCAGCGATTGATAGACCGTGTGTTAGGTCCAGATTTGCATTTGTCTACCTTGACGACATTATTGTCATTTCATCCACCCTTGCACAGCATTTGAACATCTTGGAAAGATCTTTTACTGTCATTCTGCAGCAAATCTTACCCTTAGTAAAGACGGGTATCAATTTTCCAGACCCGAACTCAAATGTCTCGGCTATGTCGTATATAAACATGGTTTAAGATGTGATTCAAATAAAGTTAAAGCAATCATGGATATAGAAACGCCTATCTGCGTATCGGACGTTCGCAGTTTCTTAGGTTTGACGTCATGGTACCGTCGTTTTTTCCAAACCATTCTTTCGTCATAGCACAAGTAAATATTTTGTTGTGCAAAAGCACCAATTAGAAATGGACGGATGAGTGTCCGAAAGCTTTTCACGATCTGAAGGAGCACTTCCTTAATGCCTCGATCTAAGTTGGTCCTGTTTTTACTAAACCTTTCGTTGTCCAGACGGGCGCACGCGCTTTTTGGCTTAGGAGCCGTGCTCACTCAAACCATTGATGATGGAGTGGTTGTTATTTGCTATCTCAGGCGATCACTCACGAAACCTGAAAGAAACTACAGCACGACCGAAAGAGAATGCTTAGCTGTACTTTGGTCTTTACAAAAGTTACGACCCTATCTAGAAGGATATCATTTTACGGTAGTTACAGATCATTACTCTCTTCTTTGACTCAATAACTTAAGGGATCCCGCAGGCCGTTTGTGTAGATGTGCTGTTAAACTACAACAGTGATCCTTTGATATCGTCCACAGAAACGGAAAAGATCATCTTGTACCTGATTGTCTTTTTACATCCGTTGAAGTAGTAGACAACTTCAAGATCCTAGAAGATAAATATAAATTATATGCGAATATGATCAAACGAGTACAACAGCGCCCTCACAAATATTCTCAGTAGCAAGTGCAAAATCATTCGCTTCACAAATATGTGGAAACTCATTCGGCTGATCTCTCAGACGATATTGAATTATGGAAAAAGGTAACTGCAAAAGATCAACGACAGGCCATCATCATGCAAACTCATTCTGTGTCAACATATGGTCATCCTGGAGTGTAAAAGACCTATAACCAATTGAGGCTACGTTTTTACTGGCCCAAGATACGAACTAACGTAGCATCGTTCATGTATTGTGTGCGCCGAAGAAAAACAAATCCAACAAAAACCACCAGGATTCATGGTCTACCGACCATTTTAGATGATAAGCATCGACCTCATAGGACCATTACCTCTATCAGAAAGGGGATATCGTCATATCCTCGTAGATTCAGATTATTTTTGTAAATTTGTACTTAAGTTACCATTGAGAACCGCCACTTCAGACATGGTTATTCGACACCTAGAGCAAGATATTTTTCTTTTATTTGGCGTTCCGCAGTTTCTCATCTGCGATATTGGTGTGCAGTTTAAGTCCAACAATTTTCAAAAGCTATGCCGAAAGTATATTGTAAAGCTTTTGTATAATGCATTATACCATCCGCAAAATAACCCGACTGAAGGAGTAAATCGTGTCATTAACTATGTTATCTGCTTACGTTAAATCCAATCATCGTTTATGGGACCAGAATTTTCCCTCCGTCACTAGCGCTATCCACATCCTAGGTCACGAAATCAGTGGGTTTACTGAATATTTGGTAAATTTCGGAAGAGAACACATAATATGAGGTGAAGATTATTCGACAAAACAACTAAATCCTAAAGAGTCCGTAGAGTTGGATCGCCAGAACAATAAACTAAGGAAACCTGCCAGCTTTAATAAAATTTACAATGATATGCGGAAGCGTGTGGATGCTGCATATCAGCGCAGAAGAATTTGATGTGGGACAATACGTACGGCGAAGAAACTTTCGGATATCGAAAGAATTCCGGACTTCTGAGAGAGCTCTTAGTTTTGTTTTCAAAATTATATAAAATACAAATGTTTCAATATGGCGTATATTTGAAGTTATTCTGACGACAAGATCCGACCCTCATGCTCAGTAATTTTAATTATATAATTATATATTAGACGGGTGTTGCATCTATTGGATTTCAAAAATCAAAATATATGTACTAAGCATCGAGATAACAATCAAAATCGTTATGAGTAAGATCATTTCATTTTCAACGCCACCCGGACGTCAAAATGCGTTGGCACCAAATTGATTGGATTGATATCAAGATAGCTCTCAAGACGAGGACAAGCTTTTAAATCATATTATTTATCATTTCAGATCTATCATGGAATTTACGGTTGACACTAAGTTTATCCAATACAATGTTAACATTATGCCGATGTCACACTACCATTCATATGACCGTTGACGAATGAGAAATAAAAAGATCAGTGATCCGTGAATGATGAAATTTTTGCGGGCCGTATTCATATTTATTTTGTGAAAATAAAGAACTTCACTTTTGAGGTTGGTTTAAACATTTGTATTTATACGTGTTTTTTCTACATATTTAATAGTTATAATATGGCCGCAAATCCAAAGAAAAATAAAATTGAAGAGAAAGTTAAGTGGACGAGAGGTCCAATTCAGGCTCTTATAGAAGTCAAGAAAAGTAAGCCCTGTTTATATGATGTAAAGTCTCTGGCGTACGGGAACAGGGAGCGGACACGAGTTGCTCAAGAAGATATGTTGAATGCATTAAAACCATTTATTCCAGATATTACAAGTATACATTTGTATTACACATGAATAATAATATTAGTAATTTAAATTTGACATTTTAGTGGAAGCCTGTATTAAAAAATACAATAGTCTAAGAAACCAGTTCCGAAATGAGAACCAACAATTCGAATCTAGTAAAACTAAAAGTGGTGCAGGAGCTGACGATGTAATATTACCAAAACTTTGGTGTTATAACGATCTGGTTTTTAAAGGATCATATCAAACAAAAAGAAGGGTAGATATACGGCCTCCAGTGTCCACAAGAAGCGTTGGAAGCTTCTGAAACGCAGGAATCTGAAGCGGAATATGCGATAGAATATTTGGAGAATGATGAGGAGGTAACAATTATTTTTCTAACTTTATAATTTGAGTAAATTCGAAAAAAAAAATCAGACAATTCAAGCTCATTAATATTGCGCTTAAAAATCTGTAATATTTTGTAAATGCCACTCATAATAATCCCAATTTTTGGAATATGCCACGTACTCTTTGCATTTTCGTCATGGGGATTAAGCATCATGACATTTTGAAAATATCAATTTAAAGCACATTAATAATGAGCGTCAATTCTCTGATTTTTTTATTTTGAATATATTCTTCTTGCCAGCTAACACTTCCAGTATTATTTAAATAATCAACAAAGGTATTTCTCAAATGAATTGTATTTTGTGTTGATCTATTTCCTCTACTGAGATTTCCAATTTATTGACTGTAATTGTTGAGTTGGTTCTTCAAAATCAACATATAAATTACCTCTAGAAGTAATTAAAAAATTGTGTAATATGCAGCATGCCGTTGTTATTAGTTCCAGTTTTTTCTCATATAATCTAATCGGATTCAATAAAACTCGGAAGTGATTCGCCAAAATTCCGAAAGCATTTTCTGCAATTCGCCTTGCTCGACTAACGCGATAATTATAAATTTGTTGTTCTTTTGATAATCCATGATATCTTCATTAATGTCATTGTTATTGGAAATGAATCATCTCCCACAAATACAAACGGTGTACAAATGTCTATCCATGGCAGTGGAATATTTTCTGGTAAAAATAAATTTATTTTCATTTATAAATTTAGACATTAAACTGCCAAAAAAACACCAACATCGCTAATTATCCTAGTAGATCCTATGTTTACACGTAAATATTTGTAATTTCCATCCACTATTGCCACTAAAACAATACTGTCAGTTCCTTTATAGTTTCGGTAGAATGATCCTTTCGGATTTGGACAGAGTAGGTTAATATGTTTTCCATCTATAGCCCGCAACAATTTGGAAAATTCCACTTGTTTACCGACCATTTTAGATGATAAGCATCGACCTCATAGGACCATTACCTCTATCAGAAAGGGGATATCGTCATATCCTCGTAGATTCAGATTATTTTTGTAAATTTGTACTTAAGTTACCATTGAGAACCGCCACTTCAGACATGGTTATTCGACACCTAGAGCAAGATATTTTTCTTTTATTTGGCGTTCCGCAGTTTCTCATCTGCGATATTGGTGTGCAGTTTAAGTCCAACAATTTTCAAAAGCTATGCCGAAAGTATATTGTAAAGCTTTTGTATAATGCATTATACCATCCGCAAAATAACCCGACTGAAGGAGTAAATCGTGTCATTAACTATGTTATCTGCTTACGTTAAATCCAATCATCGTTTATGGGACCAGAATTTTCCCTCCGTCACTAGCGCTATCCACATCCTAGGTCACGAAATCAGTGGGTTTACTGAATATTTGGTAAATTTCGGAAGAGAACACATAATATGAGGTGAAGATTATTCGACAAAACAACTAAATCCTAAAGAGTCCGTAGAGTTGGATCGCCAGAACAATAAACTAAGGAAACCTGCCAGCTTTAATAAAATTTACAATGATATGCGGAAGCGTGTGGATGCTGCATATCAGCGCAGAAGAATTTGATGTGGGACAATACGTACGGCGAAGAAACTTTCGGATATCGAAAGAATTCCGGACTTCTGAGAGAGCTCTTAGTTTTGTTTTCAAAATTATATAAAATACAAATGTTTCAATATGGCGTATATTTGAAGTTATTCTGACGACAAGATCCGACCCTCATGCTCAGTAATTTTAATTATATAATTATATATTAGACGGGTGTTGCATCTATTGGATTTCAAAAATCAAAATATATGTACTAAGCATCGAGATAACAATCAAAATCGTTATGAGTAAGATCATTTCATTTTCAACGCCACCCGGACGTCAAAATGCGTTGGCACCAAATTGATTGGATTGATATCAAGATAGCTCTCAAGACGAGGACAAGCTTTTAAATCATATTATTTATCATTTCAGATCTATCATGGAATTTACGGTTGACACTAAGTTTATCCAATACAATGTTAACATTATGCCGATGTCACACTACCATTCATATGACCGTTGACGAATGAGAAATAAAAAGATCAGTGATCCGTGAATGATGAAATTTTTGCGGGCCGTATTCATATTTATTTTGTGAAAATAAAGAACTTCACTTTTGAGGTTGGTTTAAACATTTGTATTTATACGTGTTTTTTCTACATATTTAATAGTTATAATATGGCCGCAAATCCAAAGAAAAAGAAAATTGAAGAGAAAGTTAAGTGGACGAGAGGTCCAATTCAGGCTCTTATAGAAGTCAAGAAAAGTAAGCCCTGTTTATATGATGTAAAGTCTCTGGCGTACGGGAACAGGGAGCGGACACGAGTTGCTCAAGAAGATATGTTGAATGCATTAAAACCATTTATTCCAGATATTACAAGTATACATTTGTATTACACATGAATAATAATATTAGTAATTTAAATTTGACATTTTAGTGGAAGCCTGTATTAAAAAATACAATAGTCTAAGAAACCAGTTCCGAAATGAGAACCAACAATTCGAATCTAGTAAAACTAAAAGTGGTGCAGGAGCTGACGATGTAATATTACCAAAACTTTGGTGTTATAACGATCTGGTTTTTAAAGGATCATATCAAACAAAAAGAAGGGTAGATATACGGCCTCCAGTGTCCACAAGAAGCGTTGGAAGCTTCTGAAACGCAGGAATCTGAAGCGGAATATGCGATAGAATATTTGGAGAATGATGAGGAGGTAACAATTATTTTTCTAACTTTATAATTTGAGTAAATTCGAAAAAAAAAATCAGACAATTCAAGCTCATTAATATTGCGCTTAAAAATCTGTAATATTTTGTAAATGCCACTCATAATAATCCCAATTTTTGGAATATGCCACGTACACTTTGCATTTTCGTCATGGGGATTAAGCATCATGACATTTTGAAAATATCAATTTAAAGCACATTAATAATGAGCGTCAATTCTCTGATTTTTTTTATTTTGAATATATTCTTCTTGCCAGCTAACACTTCCAGTATTATTTAAATAATCAACAAAGGTATTTCTCAAATGAATTGTATTTTGTGTTGATCTATTTCCTCTACTGAGATTTCCAATTTATTGACTGTAATTGTTGAGTTGGTTCTTCAAAATCAACATATAAATTACCTCTAGAAGTAATAAAAAAATTGTGTAATATGCAGCATGCCGTTGTTATTAGTTCCAGTTTTTTCTCATATAATCTAATCGGATTCAATAAAACTCGGAAGTGATTCGCCAAAATTCCGAAAGCATTTTCTGCAATTCGCCTTGCTCGACTAACGCGATAATTATAAATTTGTTGTTCTTTTGATAATCCATGATATCTTCATTAATGTCATTGTTATTGGAAATGCATCATCTCCCACAAATACAAACGGTGTACAAATGTCTATCCATGGCAGTGGAATATTTTCTGGTAAAAATAAATTTATTTTCATTTATAAATTTAGACATTAAACTGCCAAAAAAACACCAACATCGCTAATTATCCTAGTAGTTCCTATGTTTACACGTAAATATTTGTAATTTCCATCCACTATTGCCACTAAAACAATACTGTCAGTTCCTTTATAGTTTCGGTAGAATGATCCTTTCGGATTTGGACAGAGTAGGTTAATATGTTTTCCATCTATAGCCCGCAACAATTTGGAAAATTCCACTTGTTTCTAAATATTTGTTATACTTCATTCTACTCATAAGTAGTTACCGGAAGCTAAAAATAATATATAAATCCATTTAGATGTTCAGCGATAGTCCGCAAATGCTATCTCCAACGCCATCACAAGTCCCTACATCAACATCGGCAAGGAAATCGCGTTCTAAGAGAACAGAGGACTATAAAACTGATGAAATTTCCGAAGCTCTTTGCGGCTATTAAAAAGGCAAAAACGAAGTGAGTAATAACAAGAACGTACATGAAAAGAAGGAAGCAAACAGAGCCGGAAGTCTTTGCTGAATATGTAGCAAGTAGATTAAGAAAATTAAAAATTATGAAGAATATTATTTAAGCAGAAACCGAAATAAATAATATTTTAAGCAAATATGAATTAGAGGAATTAGATTATGTTACATGTACTTTTTTTTTAGTATATATTTTTTTTATTTCAGGTTTACGTTACTTTTGTTTTATTAATACGAATATTATGTTTATTTTTATTTAATATCAGATTTAAAATAAAAATAGTAATATTACATAATTTTCCTGTACCTAGATGTTTTCCTCCTGCATACACTGACAAATTTCTGCCAAAACATCGGGTACAATTTTGCAAATGGTACTTCTACCAAGTCTAAAATGATAAGACAGTGACTGAAATGAATCACCCGTAGCCAGATAACGTAAGGTAACAGTCAATCTATAAGTGTCTATAAGTGTCTTACAATTAGTATAACTACAAAAATGTTTAATACCTATCTCGAGGGCTCACACATTGCCGAAATTGCGTGATCTGATAACTAAGCTTTCCCTGAATATGTGACAAAACAAAATTAAAACATTCCTTATCCATTGTAGCATTTTCGAGGAGATACAGATCCTTCTTCATAATAAATTGATACTTTATTATTTGAGAGTCTGAATTTTTAATATGGTAGCCGTTTGTTGTGGTATCATAATTTAAACAGATTAGAATTATCTTTATTACTTCAACTTAATAACGAACGTAAGACAAGGAACAATAGATTTCGATCTTCCGTTTATTAAATTAGTATTACAACATTATATAATTAAAAATCACAAAATGTTGTACATGTAACAAACGCGCGTCTTTGAGAACGTTCACGCGCTTGGCTCCCTCTTAACTATATGCGTAAAGCGATATTTCTACTTATACTCACCTGGTTGTTCCTTTAGATAAGTTCTCCTTACACACTTACATGTCCAAATTGGGGTAAGCTCGCAATAGTTTAGATTGGTTCAGCAATAAAAAGCAATTTAATTTAACCTATATAAAAATATAACAAATATGACAATGAAAATGGTTTTACAAAAATAATGGCTTAAGTCTGGTGTAATGTCCCGCCCTTAATTTAAAGAAATGATGTTATTGTTATTGTAAATCAGTACTTTCGAATTGTTGCATTCGTGAGAGTTCATTGACACCTATCCCCAGCACGTACATAATCGCAAGTAATGACACCTTCCCCTCGTTGTAGACATTGGCAGCAATATATGTAGCAGTTTTAACAGATTTTAACCCACTGTGGAGACGTTTCGGAGATAATTTCCAAGCCGTGGCGTTGAAAGACTCTTTTGAGTTTTGTCTTTGCTCCGAGGCACCGTTGCAACAGTTGTCACTGAAAACGCTTCATATACCGGCCTGATAGCAGATTGGACGTTTTCTTGGAGAGTAGGTGGGTTTTGAAACGTGTCTAGGGCTTCCTTAGCCTCAGCAACACGCCACTTGCTCCAGCTGTGCACCTTTCGGACAAAAGTCATGCTGCGAATTCTTGTTGGTCGAGCAGTTGTGGTGGAATGCTGCCCAGATTGCGTCCCACATTTTTTCAACAGAATCCGGGTTCCGTCGAATTACGAGACCGTAATATACAGTCAATTCTGCTATGAGCTTGTCGGTTAGTTTACCTTGGCCTTTCCCGCCGAGTCCCTAAGTCTCTTTTTTGACGCGTAGAAGCCATGTCCCCATTCGTTTTTGGACGTGCCCTACACATTCCTTTTTGTACACGGTGGTATCCTCGTAAGGGTCCAAATCCACGATAGCCTGCAAATCTCAAATTTTCCAATTGAATAAATACTAATAAATAAAAATAGTTCTAGTTGAAAAAAACTATAAATTTACATGCCTTGACAGTCTTGGAGTACTCCAAGAAGTTCTTCAGACCGCGAGAACATTGCTATTACCGCGTCGACTTCCATCTTTCCTGCGCTCCCCTGGTAGTGTGCTGTGCAGTTTTCTACATCGGTCGTATTTAGGAGTTCCTTGTTTCGAAGCCTACAGGGTACAACCTTGACAGAATGCTGACGTGACAACAACGTCCAGGATTTTGCCGGTATGCTTTCCAACTCGCGATGCCATGCCAAGGAGCGAGCGAAAACCATTTTTCCTACAAGAGCTGTAACCGGAAACTGCTATTTTCACTGGATCATTTCCCGCTGCGACGTTCTCCTTCACTGCTTTCTTCTGGTTGACCGTTGACACTGCCGCCGCTGTGTTGTAAAGGTTTCCAAGGGAGGTGTAGTACGTCCCATGACTCAACGTAGTTTACATGTCCATCAAAGAGGCGAAAATCTTCATGCTTTGCAGGCCAATTCCTAATACACGAAAAGCGTACATGAACCGAATATTCATATCACAAAAATTTCCGGTCTTTGGGCTGGAATGCATGAGACGATTTCCGCATTCACATTTAAGAGTTAATTTTAAAGCGAATCCATATCCAAATGTACGGCCGAATTTCACATTCCCCCCTTACGCCTTCCACACCAAAACGTCGCTCAGAAAGTCGAAAATAGTCACAAAGTTCAGTAACACATAACCAATGCCCATGTCAATCTCGATATCGCTTTTTCCGGCCGTGCCGAAATCGCCCAATTTTTTCGCGGATGCGCTGACAAATTCCTAATTATCCTCGGCCGTGTATTGATTGCTAATAAAACTTCATTTCGAGGTACGCACATACTTTTTTTCGCAAGTTCGGCATTATCAATTCGATATCTACTGGCACTAACCGAATCTGGATGAACATGTGCGCCAGCGACTGAAGTTATGTCATTGGATAGATAGGTACCGGCGCGCCGCTGAGCGTTAGGTACCTCCCTAATGTGTATGTATATAAGTGGCCGTGAGAGCCGTAAAACTTTCCGGAGCAAATAGGCCTTTCGGCTACTGCTTCTACATGAATGTAGCTTTGAAAAAATACAGAAAAAATCCTATTTTTCAAAGTTGCAACCTGTAATGTCCCTCTAAGTACGCAACAGACTATGAAAGAACACTTTTCATTTTAGAATAAAAAAATTTTTTTAAGCAGTTGGAAAAGTAACGGATACGGCAGAACTCGAACCCGCGACCATCGGTTTCGCGCCGATCGCTCTAACCAACTCAGCTACGCATCCACTGACCACAACCGTCCCTTTTTCAACTGCTTCAAATGCCAAGTGTTAACAAATACGTTCGAAGACTTCACACTGTGATATTGACAACGAATAATTGTAACGTAGGCTACTAGGTACAGAAACCCGCACAGTACATGAAATAGAAATAAAGATATTACTATTCAACGAAATACACGTTGAGGTACATGCTAGAATAATTTTTTAAGCAGTTGAAAAAGAATAAGAATACCTTTAATTTTTGTTCATAAAATTTTTCTGTAACTGTAACCATTTTTGAGTAATTGCAGAAATTGCCAAAAATGACTAGAGTAAACAGGGACTTACAATATTTAATATTTTTTTCAAAAATAGGATTTGCACACCCCAGGCATATGCAAATCTTAAGTTTAAAGTTTCATAATTTTAGCCTCAACCGTTTAGGCTGTAGAGAACATACACACACACACACACACACACACACACACACACACACACACACACACACACACACACACACACACACACACACACACACACACACACACACGCACGCACACGCACGCATACACATACACACATACACACACACACACACACACACACACACACACACACACACACACACACACACACACACACACAGACGGACGTCATTCCAAAAATAGTTGGAATCGATTCAGGGAAGGTCAAAACGTATATTTCCGTTAAAATCTCGAGTTCGAAATTTTTCATGATTACAATACTTACTTATATTGCATATAAGAAAGTAAAAATATTTCGTAGCTACCGCGGTAAGTAGAGAAGCCTAGCTGTGGAGCACATCTTCGGCTCATTATATTTCGCTTCACCTTTTTAAATCTGCTCGCACATATTGGTTTGTAAAGCATTGTCCGTTTCTTTTCTTCCCGATTAAGGGCATACATAACTTTTTCGGGTTAGAATTTAACGTTTTTTTTTTTTTGCTTATTCGAGATGTAGATATTGTCAGAAATGTTTAGTCACAACTTGAATTAAAAATTCGAATAACTGACGAAGTTATAACGACGCACAGTGGTTAAATCGGTCAAATTCCTGGCTAAAAACCAGCGTTTTAATGTAATACAAAACTTTAAACGCTTAAATCTCGAAACTATGTTTTCAAATCGTATCCCCAAGATTTCTCAAGACCTACTCAACCAGTTTGCTTTATTCTTTCTTTCTGCTTAAGTTTGTTATATTTAGAAGTCTGTGTCGAGAGGATTTTGTTTTAATTTGAAAGATATAGTATTATTTGACTTGTAAAGACGAATTTCTTGCACCAAAATTAAAGTTAAAAATGAAAAGGGTTAATAATCAAAATTTCAAAAATCTGGCTCGACAAGGACTAGTTCTGACCTTCAAAATTAATAAAAACGCACGCTTGTTTGTTTCAACTGATTAACTGATCAACTGATTAACTGCTGAGATATCCTGGGAATACGGAATCAAGACCTCCGCGCGATTCGCCTTTTTGCCGCAATTAAGTGTTTTTTGTTTCATGAAATATTGTGGTTTTTATCGTTGTTGTATACACCTTTGTTACGGTAAAAAAATTAATTATTATATATATATATATATATATATATATAATTATTTAATGATTTGTGACGCTATCTGGCCTGGTGTGGCCCACGTAACAATGTCCCCCTTTCGTGTGTGCTGGTTGCCTGGTGCTCGGGCGCCTTCAGCGGATACGGCTTTACGGTCGCACTTACTAGAGGGGTTGCCGGGGATAGCTGCAGTGGGAAGGTTCAGGGTTGTTGAAAGAAAACTTGCGATTTATTTATCTCGTGGCTTTTATTTATCCCTTGGTTTCACTCCAAAGAAAATACAGAGGACTCTGTCGGTGCCGGTGACGGGGTATGGTCGAAGTTATGGCTAAAATCCCGACATGGCACGGGCCGGTAACATGTCCGCTAGTTGGGAGCGGTGTAGTATTTGCCCTAGAGACTAAATAGAACAAAACTCGCGAACCGGTAAAATTACCGGTTGGTGAAACGGCCGGTAATCGCGTCTAGTTACCGCTAGGAGAGCCACAGCTGCCGCTAGACAGGGGAACAGTAACGCGAAGCTACGGGAGCGAGAGTATCGCGAACCGGTAAAAAGAATGGTTGATAAAAACGGTCGGAAACTACACCTAGCTACTGCCAGGAGAACCACGGCTGCTGCTAGGCACGGTAAAAGTAACGCGAAGCCACGCGAATGAAAATATCGCGAACCGGTAAAAGAACGGTTGATAAAAAAACGGTCGGAAACTACACCTAGCTACTGCCAGGAGAACCACGGCTGCTGCTAGGCACGGTAAAAGTAACGCGGAGTTACGCGAACGAGAATATCGCGAACCGGTAAAGAACGGTTAATAAAACGGTCGGAAATTACACCTAGCTACTGCCAGGAGAACCACGGCTGCTGCTAGGCACGGTAAAAGTAACGCGGAGTTACGCGAACGAGAATATCGCGAACCGGTAAAGAACGGTTAATACAAACGGTCGGAAACTACACCTAGCTACTGCCAGGAGAACCACGGCTGCCGCTAGGCGTGAAAAGAACGGAAAGAAACGGTGTGGATGACGTACGCAAACGTCTCGTACTCACCACGCGGTTTGTAAACCTCGGTGTCGACCAGGAAAACCACGGTCAAGACAATCTCGGCAAAATCTCGAAGCACTATGTATCGACCAGGAAAGCCACGGTACAGATACTCGGTGTAGAGTGAGTTTACGCTTCAACTAGGGCCTGTATATATACTAGGCTGCTAATTAAACGTTTCGAGGCTTGCAAAGAAACCTGCCTCGATCTGAAAATAAAATAAAAGTTGGATCGTTCGCAGCCAAGAATCGAACCCCGGACCTCTAGAACGGTAGTCAAGCACCTTAGCCCCGTAGCCATGGTGCTTGCTGTATAAATGACCATAACTTCGTCACAGATTATATCTGTCATTTATGTGCTATGTTATATTAAACTCCACATTTATATCTTTTATGCTGTTGCCCACTGTATCGATCTTAATAATCCTAGGGATTTTCGTGTTTTATTCTAGCTGAGGCAAGCACTACCTTTAAATTACGTGGCAACCAAACTAATAGGTATTATATTTTTGAACCACCTCCTTCTCCACTGAGAAGCCGGCGACCTATGCTCAAGGCGAGGATTTTGGGTTTCGTGCAGGCACGTTACAGTCGTTGCTAGCCACAAATTGGTAAGAATAGAACAAGCTCTAAACGAAAATTTACACAAGATATATTTAAGAAAGTACTGCATCACCCCTATTTTTCTTATATTTTCTTAATCGTTATACTAATTGCCATATATATTGTTTATAGATTATTGAAAATATGTAAAAGTAAATGACTAAGAAATAGAATCCACCAATTAGCTTTAAATGATAATCAACAACAACGTGAAAATAGTTTCATAACAAATTGTATAACTTTTAATCTCTGTAAAAAGAAAAAGGTTAAAGTAAATATATATGATGAAGAAATTGAATAAGAAGATACTCGTAATTCTGAATAAAATGAGGATAATGAACCAAGTACCTCAACGCCGTTGCGACGAAGTAACAGGCTAGCCCAATTAAAAGAAGAATTCAATTAACTAAAATAATGAAAAAGAAGAAAACTACTAAATTAATGCTTTATAAATATATTAATTATCGAAATATAAGGTAATATCCAATTTTATATTTTTCTATATTATCTATTCTCATATACTTAGAATAATTATATATATAATTATATATATATAATTATATATATATACTCTTACGTATTCTTATATATTCTAGTGTATTCCCAAACATTCTTATATATTATTATGTACTAAGATCTTGCAACATATAATCCTATTATATTATTCAATTATTAAACATTTTATATTTGGGATTGTTAAATATAAAATTTTATATTAAAAAAAAAACTCTTTTCTAAGTATTTTTAAATAATTGAGTAACAAGTAATATTGTATATATATCGACACGAACTTATGTCTTTGAAATCTGTGTTGTACAATTTATTTCTGTTATATTATATGTGTATTATGTCTTAATTATTATCTTAAGTTAAAAGAATTTTAGATTCATTCAACTTTCTTAAGGGGGGAGGTGTGATGTACCGCCCTTATTTTAAAGTTATGATGTTATTGTTATTTTAAATCAGTACATCACATCTAAACAGAAAACAATGATAAGACCTCACTTAATTAGTGATCTTTGGTGAGCTGTTACATTACCAACATATACTACTACTTTTAATATAAATTTAATATTTCTTTATCACACTTGCTTTAATTATTTTTGAACTCTAACTGTCTTATTACTTATGAACTCTTAACTCTGGACCTTATATAATATAATCAATTGATTATTCATTCTTATAAATATAAGTAAAATTGTATCTAGAATTAGTTCTGTATTCAACTGCACACAATCAATTTTTGCACTATTGTCTCAATAAAGTCTCATATTTCTTCGTTGTTTTAATCTGGTCTTGGCCCATTACATATCTCCAAATCTGTACTTTTATATTCAACCCAGGCCTGAGTAAACGAAAGAATATCATATACATTACAAAACTTATTATTTTGTCTAGTTTTGCGAACTCAATTAGAAGCCAAACAATTTTTTAATCAAAAGTTGGTAATTCTTACATATTAATTATTGAATCGGTATTTTGTATGTAGCATACTCTAATTACATGCTAATTTACTGATTATCCATTAAGGTCGAATGTCGCTTACATCAGTGTGTTAGAGTATGTACTTCTTTTTTTTAACTTCACTGCAAGACAATATATAAGTCTATAATGTTTTTCTCTAATTATACTGCAGACATCTGCTCTACGCTCTTTGAAATACACGTTTACATATTACATTGTATTTGACAATGGTATTTTACCATTTAGTTCACACTTACAGGTGTATTGGCACGAAGCACCACGCGGTTTATTTGCATCAGACACTCTGATTTAAACACATCTATTATTACACGATCTTTACTAAACCACCTGAACACTTGTTTATAACACTCACAACATTATTGACTTATTAATACCAGAATGTAAATCATAAATAGAACGTATTCCATCACATGCTAACAAATTTTTTTTGGTACATCTTGCAGCTGGCTGCAAGCTAGAAGCGTACGCAATTGTGGAGTGCCGTTCGTGATCGAAATTATCGTTTTCGGCGCTTGTATCGTTAATAAAAATGCCTGGCGTAATGACCAATGTTTTTGACATTTGAGATAGAGGCTATGATTGGACACGCGAAAGCCAGCAGAGTGAAATATCTTTTAATGTGAACTGTTTATAAATGTTCTTTGCCAAAACGAATCACACTTGGAGTCAGAATCCTTTATTTTGTTTTCTTTAAAAGTGTATTTTGATTGTTACTGTTATTTAAAATCTATTTGTGAGTTATCCGAAGAATTTACTTCGTAAAATTTGATAGATATTTTGTTCCTTCGATATTTATGAAAAAATGACAGCCGGCTATTAATGGAACAAAGCTGATTGGTATATTAATGCCCGGCGTAATGACCAGTTTTTGTAGTACTTTACTTTCATCGCCAGAGGGCGAGTTGTTAATTTCGATCAGGAATAGGCTGCGCCAGGCATCGAGTAGAGGATTTGACGTTGCACATTTACAGGGTTTTCCAATATACATCGTTGAAGTGAGTTGTGTATGTTAAACAAAAGTCCTTGCAAAGTATTTCTACAATTTCAAAAAATTTAGGAAATGTAATACCTGACAACTATTTAAATGCCAAGATCTACCGGATGTCCATCGTACTCAGAAATAAGCTGACAGGGTTTCGGGGTGGACAGACCGTCCACCCCGAAACCAAATATTTATTTTTAAAAATATTTATTTACATATGTACCACATCTATTAAATAGTAAAATTTTAAATTAGCAATAAGTAGGTTCGTTCTCTCAGTTGCTGTGGGTTTATTGGTAAACATGAAATAAATTAACACCTACAAAAATAATATTCTTTATTTTAAAATATTAGCAGTGACTTGTACTGGATTTTCTTCTATGTGTAACAAACGCGCGTCTTAAGAGAACGTGCACGCGTTTGGCTCCCTCTTAACTATATGCGTGTAGCGATGTTTCTTCTTATACTCACCTGGTGGTTGGTTTTTAGGTGAGATCTTCTAATTCACACTTTAAGGTCCAGACTGGGGTTAGCTCGTTAGAGATTAAATTGGTTTAACAATAAATAACAATTTAATTCAAAAACAATAAAAATATAACAAATACGACAACAAAAATGAATTTACAAAAAGATACTGAATAAAGCTTAAGTTACTTACTGACAAAATAATACTCGCTAATCGCAATCTGAACTGAGACCCCGATGTCAAGCGACATCGCGGTTTTATACTCAATTTTGACCTAAATTCAAATGGCCGATATTGCAAACAAATCCTGACCTAGCAACATTTCGCTAAATGCGGAATGTACCATTTTTTTGCAACTGTTTCTAGATATGACGTAGCTAGTTGCATTTGTTAATCGTGAATTACCTAGCTCAGCAAAACTGAACTAGGTACGCAACTAGCTTGATTTGTTACATATGCATTTTGGTTAGATCTTCATAGTCTTACAATTTTTTTAATTTATAATATTTGGCTAGAATGTTGCATCAAATAGTTCTATTTCCATGCTAATTTATTCTACAATATAGGCTAATATTAGAATTAAATAAGACGATCGTATAATGTTTATATATTTGTGCGTAGAATAGTTTCCGTTTATAGAAAACATTCTATATTTATATATCTTTGCTGATGCTAAATTGTTAAGTTTACCATCTATTGATGTACCATTCTGTTGGGATTGACCAGTGGTGTGTGGTTAATTATCTCAGCAAAAAAACAACGTATCTTAAATACTTGGTTTTATCGACACACATATTCCAACACTTCCCCTCGATCTGACGACCAGACTTCAATGTTAAATCTAGATTTGTGACATTCCAGATAATCGAATGCAACTCTCGATCTTCGGCTTGGGCAGACCTTTGGTCATCATATCGGCTACACTTTCGTCGTTCTCGACAATTGATCTTATCTCGCGAACCATTGCATCTCGCCAATCCTCGGAGTCGCATCGGTACCTCAGAAAGTTGAGCTAGTTCCAGCGGGTGTTCCGCTCGTACGGTGCGAATGTCTTGACCTTGGAAAAATTTTCGTGGGCGGTTCTCATAATTCTTGGTCGGCCTGGTGCTCTTCTCACTTCGTTTGAGATGTCATCTACATCGGGTTGTTCGATGACTGGTTGGTTCACGATGATCTCGACGAATTCAGGTACTTCGCCGTGCTCTTCCGCGGCAATCGATTCACAATCCAGCGGGGAGAATTCTTGGAAACCATTCCTGGCGAATGGCTGCGAAGAGAACCTCACGTCGCGCGATATGACCAACTTCCTTTCTTTAGGTAGCCATATTCTGTATCCTTTCGATTCTTCCGAGAATCCGACAAAAATACCTTCCCGGCATCGATCTTCCAGCTTGCTTTTCCCAGGTTTCCGATCACTGCAATAGACATAACAGCCAAACTCCCGAAGATGACTCAAGTCGGGAACGTTTCCGGTCCAGGCTTCATAAGGGGTTTTTCCGCTTAGACTTCTCGTAGGACAACGATTCCTTATGTAGTTGGCTGTATTGATCGCTTCTGCCCAAAACGATGGATGGAGTCCTGATTGGATCAACAGGCATCTCCAGTAGGCTGCGGTTCTTGCGCTCCGCAACACCGTTCTGCTCGGGATTATAGGGAATAGTCAACCGCCTCGTAATTCCGTGAGATTTGAGATATTCATCGAACTCATTGCTGAGATATTCCCTGCCGTTGTCAGTCTGAAGAGTCTTGACTCGGCAGCTCTTTTTATTTTCCACGAGAGCGATGTACTCTTTCGTGGCCTTGAATACCTCCTCCTTGGATTTGAGGAAACGCACCTCGCACCAACGAGTACGGTCGTCGATGAACTCGACGAAATACTTGGCGCCACTTAGGGATGCAACACGCATTGGCCCGCACACGTCCGAGTGAATGATGTCCAGCAAACCGGAATCACGTGTCGACTTCTTGGGGAAAAGTCTTCGGCACATTTTTCCTTTCAGGTACACTTCACACTCGAGTTCGTCTCCCTGTTCATTGCGTTTTAATCCACGTACGGTTTTGTTCCGTTCCGCTTCGCGAAGATCCGATACGTTTAAATGTCCGAGTCGTCGATGCCACGATACTTTAGGATCGGTGACGGTCACCGTCTGTACGTTGGACACAACACGTGCGGATTGTTCACGTTCGCGCATAAAATAAAGTCCATCAACTTTGTCCGCAACTACAATCACATCACCATTCAAGTCCAAAATCGAAGCACTGTTTTTGTCAAAAAGCACTTTGAAACCTTGATCTGTGATTTTTCCTACTGATAATAGGTTCGTACGCAAGTCCGGCACATGTAGAGCGTTCAGCAATGACACGTCTTTTACCTTGCCGAGGACGTCTGTTGTAAACTTTGCTGTACCTCTCGCGACACTCACGGTTGAAACATTGTTGGCGAGATTCAATTTTTCACGTTTTGAAAAATCCGCGTTCGAGAAGGAATCTGCGTCGCAGCACAAATGCGAGGTTGCGCCACTGTCTAAACACCACTTGCGCGCGCGCACCGTCGATCCTACGAGTAATGCTTCGCTTACATACCAGGACACGTGTTCGGGTGCGTTCGCGGGCTCATTGTTCGTTTTCTTGCCTTTGCACTGCGCGGCTTTGTGTCCGAATAACTTGCACTTATTACACCTTAGTTTTGACATGCTGCTCTTTTTCTTCGCATTGTCATTTCCCGAATTTTCAGACTTAGCGTTCTGATATCTTCGTTGATTAAAGTTTTTGTTCACATACATAGCTGTGGACGAGGATGCGCGCTCATTTCGATGAGCTTCGTACTCTTCTACAATCTTTATTCGTAGAGCGTCGGGATCTGGCAATCCGTCGCGTGACTCGATAGCGACACGGAAATTTTCGTAGCTGGGCGGCAAGCTATGCAGAAGCGCGATCGCGAGCACGTCCGGGTTCACGCTCACATCCATGTCTTTCAATTTGTCTACTGCGTCGAAGAACTGCGCGACATGTTCGCGCACATTGCCATCTTCCGGCAAGCGGTTCAACATAAGTTGTTTTAGCAAATTCGCTTTTCTAGCCGGTCTTTTTGATTGGTAGATACTCTGTATCTTAAGTTGCAATCTTTGATTTGCTTTAGTTCCGTTGCACTTATGGACAACATTTGATTTAGCTTTGCTCTCACCTTTATTCCAAGCGAAGATGGCGGCGCGATTGGCGGCGGCGTTCGCGTCATTGTCGGCGACCAGCTCGGGCTTAATATTCGTACCGTTTACGTATTCCCATTCATCGTTCCTGATTAATAGGGCTTCCATATGAATTTTCTACGTATCGTAATTATCGCTTCGAAGCGAGTCGAATCCCACGCTCGCGGAAGTCATCGCGTTCTCGAGGAAAAGTTACTGTTAATTAACTGTACACAAATACACGAGATTTAAGATGGCGGCGTTCACTGTAATTATTAATGTTCACACATTAGGCATGCCCTGGGCCCATAACCTGTTGGGATTGACCAGTGGTGTGTGGTTAATTATCACAGCAAAAAAACAACGTATCTTAAATACTTGGTTTTATTGATACACATGTAACTATTCAAAATTTTCCTAACGTAATAGTATCGCAAAAATATGGGTAAAGAAAACATATTCACATTTCTTGCGCCCCATAATTCGCACTTTTATTTTATTTTGAAAATAATTTGCCAATTTTGTACAATTCCAATAAGCACCCTTATTCCCAGAAATCTTATATTAATTTTAAAGAAATTTGGGACTTGGATTATTATAACAAAAAAATCGTCCGCTAAATATATCCGCAATTGAATACCAACTATTCGTTATAAGATCAGATATCTTATCGACATAAAACGGAAGCTGTCGAACATGTGCGGATTTAGTTTGTCTTGGCATAGCGTAGCACTACAATATTAGGCCCTATATATCTTATGCATTACGTAATACGTCTGTGGTTCAGCGACAAGGAAGCCGCATGCCAGAATATGTTAGACGTTAGTAGTATTCATTGTAATATTAAGAATAACTAGCTTTTTTTTTGTAACCAGTACCTATTCTGAAAAATTTTTATAGATGAAAGCTGTGCGAAATATTAATATCTTTTATTTCCATGCTTGCTAATTTTGCTGTAAGTACAACTGTTATTTAATATACAGGGTAGTAGAGCGGGATTCACGCCAGACCTTATTTTGACTAGTGACTTGTCATGTTTGCACCTGCGCTTTTTCTGAGAAATGTCATGTTTGCACCTGTACCAGACCTTTTTTTTTCATTAATGACCTGGACCCTAATAAATATGTCAGGTTCAAATATAGGATGTTGCCATTTCCCTCGGTACCAGACCTGTCAGACAATAAATATGTCATTGCTTTTTCCTTTGTGGCCGCCTTTTGCAGCAGTAACCATTGTTTTTTTCCCATGTTTTGCACCTAAATATGTCAGGTGCAAACAAAAGATTTCTACAGGCACCAGACCTGTTAGGCAGATCCTAATAAATATGGCATTGGCTAACAGGTGCAAACAAAGGATCTCATTAAGTCCTTTTTCCACCTGCAAGACCTTTGAGTTTCAGCGTTATTTTCAGGAATACAATATTGTTGTGTACGAGTATCGTGGTTTCGGTGCATTATTATACGAAGGAGCTTAAGGAAAAACCTGTCCGCGACTTAATCTTCTCTACAGCGACAATCAGCATTGTAGCGAAGCAATATTTGTGAACACAAATATTATTCGTCACAAGGTCACGCGCTCAACGCGCGAGCCCCACTGCTGGCCGGCCTAGCGTGAACCGTACTAGTGCACAGGTGCGCGCAGTATACAGAGTGGGGACCGCGCCCCGAGTAGGGACGCTTTAGTATATAACCAGGCCCGGCTCAACGAAATAGACACTCGCATGCCTACCTCGGAACAGGAAACCGGTCCGAGAGCACCGAAACCCGTATGCCGTCGGTAAGAACAGCGTTACAATTTATTATTTAAATATCATATAGTTGTCAATCAGTTTATTTCTTTTGTTTATTTCATTTGGTATCTCGTGATACTCAAATGTCCGGGTTTATTGTCGCTGCGTCTGCGCTATAAAGACGAAGTAGTTTATTTCATTTGGTATCTCGTGATACTCAAATGTCCGGGTTTATTGTTGCTGCGTCTGCGCTATAAAGACGAAGTAGTTTATTTCTTTTGTTTATTTCATTTGGTATCTCGTGATACTCAAATGTCCGGGTTTATTGTCGCTGCGTCTGCGCTATAAAGACGAAGTAGTTTATTTCTTTGTTTATTTCATTTGGTATCTCGTGATACTGAAATTTCCGGGTTTATTGTCGCTGCGTCTGCGCTATAAAGACAAAGTAGTCTATTTCTTTGTTTGTTTCATTTGGTATTTCGTGATACTCAAATGTCCGGGTTTATTGTCGCTGCGTCTGCGCTATAAAGACGAAGTAGTTTATTTTTTTTGTTTATTTCATTTGGTATCTCGTGATACTCAAATTTCCGGGTTTATTGTCGCTGCGTCTGCGCTATAAAGACAAAGTAGTTTATTTCTTTTGTTTATTTCATTTGCTATCTCGTGATACACAAATGGCCGGGTTTATTGTCGCTGCGTCTGCGCTATAAAGACGAAGTAGTTAGCATTGTAGGTATTCCTTCAACGCTCCGCTAAACTCTCCAACATTCGTCGTCGACGAGGAGACGCTACTTTTCAAGCCCTCAACGGTCTTAGGGGAAACAACATGCAATCAGATAAAGAATAAAACCTCCAAATGTTTTTATGAAGTTATCGCTTTCATTTACCCCCACCCGATCACATCTCCACTGAATAGCTACCCAGACGACTAGCGCCCGAGCATCCCGGCACGCCAAGAAGTGACGTGTGGAAGCAAAGAGCGGCACAGCATTTTCGTCGAACTGTTTTTGAGAGCCATGTCATAAACCCTACCATCTACGAAGACGTCATCGTTGCAGCAACATCTGTCCGTATTGTTTCTATTTCCCTTCAATTTTGCGTAACAAATGCAATAGACGTTTTATGGGTCAACTGTTCTATGACAAACACAATACATTTGTGCCCATATGCGTGCGTGCAGAAAATGTCTGAAAGCTTACAAGAAGACCGAGATTCATGTGTGCGGTGAAACTTTTTGTGCACTACGGCAGTGCTACAAAGCTGCGAATCATAAATCCTTTATCAAAATAGATAAAGAACCGACAAAGAAACAAAATAATTTGTTCATTCATTATGATTTTGAGACGCGTGAAGAAAAAATTGTCGGGAAGAACAAGGAACATGAAGTGAACTTGTGCGTCATTCAACAGGTATGTCCTACCAGCAGCGATGTTGATGATTTGAGTGTTTTATGTAGTACGTGCGAGCTGCGACAACATGTTTTCAAAGACAATGCACTGTCGCGTTTTATTGAAAATGCAATTATTTGTCATCTGTAATATGTATTGCACACAATGCGAAAAGATTAGATGCTTAGTTTATACTGAAATATTTAACAGACTTTATGAATATGAAAGCTAGGTAATACTAAATGGCTTAAACATTTTATTAATGGAATTAAACTATAAATTTTGATTCATAGACCCAATAAACTATCTGTCCATGTTGTTAGCATCTTTAAGCAAAGCCATGGATTTACCGCATTCTGTGAAAAAAAGGTAATTTCCGCATTTATTTAATAAACTGGCTAACCAGTGCTATTCTGACTGTTACATGTTACGGTGTCGATAGTATGAAATCTGATGCTCGTACTTTTTTTCTAGAGTGACACGCAAAACAACTAGAAGAAAAAACCTTTATCAGATATAATTAAGTTTCCAGGTTGCAATTTGTCTGACAGACCGCATTGTTCATATATTTATTTTTGTCTGGGGTAGAGCGCGCATACTAGTTGTTTAAAGAAGCAGATCACAGTGACGGTTTCAAAAAAATTGATTTTTTAATTTACCTTATTTTAAAGTATGTATCTTTGAGAATAATTTCATAAAATATTATGTTGAAATTCTTACAAATAACAAAAGTTAATCGCATTTTCATCTGTAGTGCACATTGCTTCAAACTTGCGGAATATTATTGGATACCCAGCTATCTTCTCGCTCTTTTGCTTTTGATATAATTTTTTTTTATATTTTAAGCAAAAACTTATATTCTTTTATTTAGGTATAGCTCATGAAAGAAGTATCTATTTTACAAGACTGTCATGGGAGCTTCGAAGCTCCCATTTAGAAATTTGCGACGAAATCTACGTCAGGTCGCGATACAAACAGCTATTTATTTAGCCGTTTGCGTGTTCAATAATGAATGGACGTCTTTATTGCACAAATCAGATGCATAGGGAATTAAAATTGGGCAACATATATAGTCTATATGTACGAAGACAGACTAGCCTCGTGTAGATTAAGCTTCTGCGCGTACGTCTTGTGGGAGCATAACCGATAAACCAAAGCTCAAATTGAAAACAAATCGACCTGCACAAGCAAAATGGATGATTCCAATGAACCAGGAATAGATGAACTGTGCTAAGTCTTGATATTTTCTACTTCATTTCAAAGAAAACTAAACATTGTAACGCTGTCGCTATTTTATGAGCCTAGTTGGCACAATTTCTTGGTAATCGTGTCATCTAGCGATTCTATGTTTGGGGTCTCTCGCCGCTCGGCATTGCGTGCACCTCGAGTGGGGTTAATTAATCCGGCAGATACGGTATATCGCTCTCTTGTCGGCTGTCCAGCTAGTAAGGCAGATGTGTTACCGTACCAGTATCGTTCTATATCAGTTTATTTGTAACGTGTATTTTTGCAGTTAGTACATAATCCCGTAGCTGAGTCTCCGACAGAAGCAACGACCTGAGATATGAATAATTGGTAACTTACTTCATTATATTGATTTTAGGTTGGCCAGAACCCAGCTTCCCACGTGTTTCCGGGGTTATTTCTTTTGGCGCACGTGCCCATCAATTTTGTCAGGTTTTCAACAGTAGTTCTGCTTTATTTATTTAACTCCATATTTTTGAGTTGTCTGGCATATTCAGAACCGTATTAGTGTTATTTCACTAATTCTTCAATTTTGGCAATTTACCATTTAACGTAACTCTGTTTATGACTTCACCCTTTTGTAATTGTTGTCAATTTAATTGTAGACTCAATTATTCTTTTTTTTTGTATCATAAGAGTTCAGTATTCAAGCACCCTCATTTGATTGTTATCGTTATCGTCTTAAAGTTCCGTTGATACCGTGGCTTTAAATTCCTGCGCATCTCTACCTCGTACATAACACTTTCCACCTGTTTTAAGGCATTTGGTTCCAACGTTATTACTTACATAACGTACGTGAATTTATAACCTCGGTACGGGAACCATACGAGAGGATCTTATCACCAAAACCACCAATTGGTAACCGCAGACCCGAAGCACCAGACAGCACCAGAGTTGAGCGCAGCCACCAACAACTCTTTGCCGCCTCCAGGTCGTACGGGAATACCGGGATGGCGCCCTAAAATAAATACCCTGGAGCTACTAGCCGGCGCTGCCTCGCGACTCACGTCTGGATGGTTGATGAGTATAGCCACGATCATCTAACTTTGCCATTGAATATAATTCACCTAGCTGCTGCAGCTCTTATCCCCACTATCGACTCCGGGTTGAGAGCTAGTCGAGCATTTCAATCTGGCGGCTTCTCGCACATGAAACTTTAAAAGCGATTTTCTCGAAACTAAATTTTTTTATCTGGTAATCACGTTTTCTCCACTAATTAATATCGGATCGAATTTTTGTTTAAGCTACCTTATGGTGCTATTCTGTAAGACTCCATAAGCGCTATAAGCTCTATAACCTTCGAAACTTATCGGCGATAAAAAAATGCTATTCTGTATACGTATATAACCGCAATAGAGTTATAGAACCGCTATAAGTCTTATGGCAAAGTTTTTGTGGCAATAACGAGAAGTGCTGTCAGTAGAATATCTTGACAAGGAATTAACCGATATAACTCTCGATAAGCGCATTTTAAAGGTTATAAAATTCTTTAGGAGCGTGCGAGTATCTCGAACGTACCCTGAGAATAAAAATGTCAAGAAACAGCCATTTTTTTGTGCTCTAAAGGTAAATGCCCCCTTAAGACAGAAAATAAAATTGATCATCGATCGTTTGCAGTTTATTATATATTTACTAATGCAAGAGGATCACAGGAGTAAGTTTTACTACTTTAGGAACATAAATTGCTATTTACATCCTTTTAAATTTGGCACAGATACTTTATGCGAATACATAGCAAATATTTGCGAGATACCCAAAATCCGTTTGATAACCCTGACAATCAATTTAATAATAATTATAGATTAAGTAAGCAAATAGCTTACAATTAAATAAATGATACGGCCAGGATACGTTACGAAGTACTGATGTACCATTTTATTTAAAGGTAATATATATATATATATATATATATATATATATATATATATATATATATATATATATATATATATATTTATATATATAAATATATTTATATATATATATATATATATATATATATATATATATTTATATATATAAATATATTTGTATATATATATATATATAATTATATATATATATGTATGTATGTATATGTATATATATATATATATATATATATATATATATATATATATATATATATATATATATATTTATATATATATATATATATATATTTATATATATATATATATATATATATATATATATATATATATATATATATATATATATATATATATATATATATATATATATATATATATATATATATATATATATATATATATATATATATATATATATATATATATATATATATATATATATATATATATATATATATATATATATATATATATATATATATATATATATATATATATATATATATATATATATATATATATATATATATATATATATATATATATATATATATATATATTATATATATATATATATATATATATATATATATATATATATATATATATATATATATATATATATATATATATATATATATATATATATATATATATATATATATATATATATATATATATATATATATATATGAAATTGAAATAAAAGAAAGACAAGAATTATATATATATATATAATCCCCGATATATATATATATATATATATATATATATATATATATATATATATATATATATATATATATATATACATACATATATACA
>OX122908.1:5538840-5607906 GCA_944738965.1 Nebria brevicollis
GACCTCCATAAAATATGTTCAGATATCGATACAAATTGGTTTCAATGAGACATATTGCTGTAATATACGCAAATACAAGCGTTAAAAATGCCAATAGCAGAAAAATATATTTCCTTGCGTATTTCACTAAAATGTTGTAGACCATAAAATATGTTCAGATATTGATTACAAATTCGTTTCAAATGAGACATATTGCTGTAATATACGCAAAAAACTAGAGTTAAAATGCAAATAGCAGAGAAATATATTTCCTTGCGTATTTCACTAAAATGTTGTAGACCTCATAAAATATGTTCAGATATTCATACAATTTCGTTTCGAATGAGACAAATTGCTGTAATATACGCAAAAAACTAGCATTAAAATGCCAATAGCAGAGAAATATATTTCCTTGCATATTTCACTAAAATGTTGTAGTCCACCATAAAATATGTTCAGATATTGATACAAATTCGTTTCGAATGGGACTTATTGCTGTAATATACGCAAAAAACTAGCGTTAAAATGCCAATGGAAGAGAAATATACTTCCTTGCGTATTTCACTAAAATGTTGTAGACTTTCCATAAAATAAGTTCAGATATTGCTACAAATTCGTTTCAAATGAGACAAATTGCAGTAACATAGGCAAATACAAGCGATAAAATGCCAATAGCAGAAAAATATACTTCCTTGCATATTTCACTAAAATGTTGTAGACTTCCATAAAATATGTTCAGATATTGATACAAATTCGTTTCAAAGGAGACATATTACTGTAACATACGCAAATACAAGCGCATAATGCCAATAGCAGAGAAATATATTTCCTTGCGTATTTCACTAAAAATGTTGTAGACCTGCATAAAATATGTTCAGATATTCATACAAATTCGTTTCAAATGAGACATATTGCTGTAACATACGCAAATACAAGCGATAAAATGCCAATAGCATAGAAATATATTTTCTTGCGTATTTCAATAAAATGTTGTAGACCTCCATAAAATATTTTCTGATATTCATACAAATTCGTTTCAAATGCGACACATATTGCTGTAACATACGATACAAGCGTTAAAATGCCAATAGCAGAGAAATATATCTCCTTGCGTATTTCACTAAAATGTTGTAGAGTCATAAAATATGTTCAGATATTCAAACAAATTCGTTTCAAATGCGACAAATTGCTGTAATATATGCAAATACAAGCGTTAAAATGCCAATAGCAGAGAAATAAATTTCCTGGCGTATTTCACTAAAATGTTGTTGACCTCATAAAATATGTTCAGATATTGATACAAATTCGTTTCAAATGAGACATATAGCTGTAATATACGCAAAAACTAGCGTTATAATGCCAATAGCAGAGAAATATACTCACTTGCGAATTTCACTAAAATGTTGTTGTCCTCCATAAAATATGTTCAGATATTGATACAAATTCGTTTCAAATGAGACAAATTGCAGTAACATACGCAAATACAAGCGATAAAATGCCAAAAGCAGAAAAATATACTTCCTTGCGTATTTCACTAAAATGTTGTAGACTTCCATAAAATATGTTCAGATATTGATACAAATTCGTTTTAAATGTGACATATAGCTGTAATATACGTAAATACAAGCGTTAAAATATAAATTCCAGAGAAATATATTTTCTAGCGTAATTTACTAAAATGTTGTAGATAGAAAGCCTCGCGTTAAAATGCCAATAGCAGAGAAATATATTTCTATGCGTATTTCACTAAAATGTTGTAGACATCCATAAAAAATGTTCAGATATTGATACAAATTCGTTTCAAATGAGACATATTGCTGTAATATACGCAAAAAACTAGCGTTAAATGCCAATAGCAGAGAAATATATTTCCTTGCGTATTTCACTAAAATGTTGTAAACCTCCATAAAATTTGTTCTGATATTGATACAAATTCGTTTCAAATGTGACACATATTGCTGTAACATACGCAAATACAAGCGTTAAAATGCCAATAGCAGAGAAATATATATCCTTGCGTATTTCTCTAAAATGTTGCAGACTTCCATTAAATATGTACAGATATTGATACAAATTCGTTTCAAATGAGACATATTGCTGTAATATACGCAAATACAAGCGTTAAAATATGAATTCCAGAGAAATATATATCCTAGCATCTGTTTCTAAAATGTTGTAGACCTCCATAAAATATGTTCAGATATTGATACAAATTCGTTTCAAATGAGACATATTGCTGTAATATACGCAAAAACTAGCGTTAAAATGCCAATAGCAGAGAAATTTACTTCCATGCGTATATCACTAAAATGTTGTAGACCTCCAAAAAATATGTTCAGATATTGATACAAATTCGTTTCAAATGAGACATATAGCTGTAATATACGCACAAACTAGCGTTAAAATGCGAATAGCAGAGAAATATATTTGCTTGCGTATTTCACTAATATGTTGTTGACCTCCATAAATTAATTTCAGATAATGATACAAATTCGTTTCAAATGACACATATTGCTGTAATATACGCAAATACAAGCGCTGAAATGCCAATAGCAGAGAAATATATTTCCTTGCGTATTTCACTAAAATGTTGTAGTCCTCCATAAAATATGTTCAGATAATTGATACAAATTAGTTTCAAATGAGACATATTGCTGTAATATACGCAAAAACTAGCGTTAAAATGCCTATAGCAGAGAAATATATTTCCTTGCGTATTTCACTAAAATGTTGTAGACCTCCTCCATAAAATATGTTCAGATATTGACACAAATTCGTTTCAAATGAGACATATTGCTGTAATATACGCAAAAACTAGCGTTATAATGCCAATAGCAGAGAAATATATTTCCTTGCGTATTTCACTAAAATGTTGTAGACCTACATAAAATATGTTCAGATATTGATACAAATTCGTTTCAGATCAGACATATTGCTGTAATATACGCAAAAACTAACGTTAAAATGCCAATAGCAGAGAAATATATTTCTATGCGTATTTCACTAAAATGTTGTAGACATTCATAAAATATGTTCAGATATTGATACAAATTCATTTCAAATGAGACATATTGCTGTTATATATGCAAAAACTAGCGTTAAAATGCGAATAGCAGAGAAATATATTTCTATGCGTATTTCACTAAAATGTTGTAGACATCCATAAAATATGTTCAGATATTGATACAAATTCATTTCAAATGAGACATATTGCTGTAATATATGCAAAAACTAGCGTTAAAATGCCAATAGCAGAGAAATATATTTCCTTGCGTATTTCACTAAAATGTTGTAGACCATAAAATATGTTCAGATATTGACACAAATTCGTTTCAAATGAGACTTATTGCTGTAATATACGCAAATACAAGCGTTAAAATGCCAATAGCAGAGAAATATATTTCCTTGCGGATTTCACTAAAATGTTGTAGACTTTCATTAAATATGTTCAGATATAGATACAAATTCGTTTCAAATGAGACATATAGCTGTAATATACGCAAATACAAGCGTTAAAATATGAATTCCAGAGAAATATATATCCTAGCGTCTGTTTCAAAAATGTTGTAGACCTCCATAAAATATGTTCTGATATTGATACAAATTCGTTTCAAATGAGACATATTGCTGTAATATATGCAAAAACCAGCGTTAACATGCCAATAGCAGAGATATATATTTCCTTGCGTATTTCACTAAAATGTTGTAGACCATAAAATATGTTCAGATATTGATACAAATTTGTTTCAAATGTGACATATTGCTGTAATATACGCAAATACAAGCGTTAAAATGCCAATAGCAGAGAAATATATTTCCTTGCTTATTTCACTAAAATGTTGTAGACCATAAAATATGTTCATATATTGATACAAATTCGTTTCAAATGAGACTTATTGCTGTAATATACGCAAATACAAGCGTTAAAATGCCAATAGCAGAGAAATATATTTCCTTGCTTATTTCACTAAAATGCTGTAGACCTGCATTTAATATGTTCAGATATTCATACAAATTCGTTTCAAATGAGACCTATTGCTGTAATATATGCAAATACAAGCGTTAAAATGCCAATAGCAGAGAAATATATTTCCTTGCGTATTTCACTAAAATGTTGTAGACCTCCATAAAATATGTTCTGATATTGATACAAATTCGTTTCAAATGTGACACATATTGCTGTAACATACGCAAATACAAGCGTTAAAATGCCAATAGCAGAGTAATATATTTCCTTGCGTATTTCACTAAAATGTTGTAGACCTCCATAAAATATGTTCAGATATTGATACAAATTCGTTTCAAATGAGACATATTGCTGTAATATACGCAAAAACTAGCGTTAAAATGCCAATAGCAGAGAAATATATTTCCTTGCGTATTTCACTAAAATGTTGTAGACCTCCATAAAATATGTTCTGATATTGATACAAATTCGTTTCAAATGAGACATATTGCTGTAATATACGCAAAAACTAGCGTTAAAATGCCAATAGCAGAGAAATATATTTCCTTGCGTATTTCACTAAAATGTTGTAGACCTCCATAAAATATGTTCTGATATTGATACAAATTCGCTACAAATGTGACACATATTGCTGTAACATACGCAAATACAAGCGTTAAAATGCCAATAGCAGAGTAATATATTTCCTTGCGTATTTCACTAAAATGTTGTAGACCTCCATAAAAAATGTTCAGATATTGATACAAATTCGTTTCAAATGAGACATATTGCTGTAATATACGCAAAAACTAGCGTTAAAATGCCAATAGCAGAGAAATATATTTCCTTGCGTATTTCACTAAAATGTTGTAGACCTCCATAAAATATGTTCTGATATTGATACAAATTCGTTTCAAATGAGACATATTGCTGTACTATACTCAAATACAAGCGTTATAATGCCAATAGCAGAGAAATATATTTCCTTAGTATTTCATTAAAATGTTGTAGATTTCCATAAAATATGTTCAGATATTCATACAAATTCGTTTCAAATGAGACATATTGCTGCAATATACGCAAAAACTAGCGTTAAAATGCCATTGGCAGAGAAATATACTTTCTTGCATATTTCACTAAAATGTTGTAGACTTCCACAAAATATATTCAGATATTGATACAAATTCGTTTCAAATGAGACATATTGCTGTAATATACGCAAAAACTAGCGTTAAAATGCCAATAGCAGAGAAATATATTTCCTTGCGTATTTCACTAAAATGTTGTAGACTTCCATAAAATATGTTCAGATATTGATACAAATTCGTTTCAAATGAGATATATTGCTGTAATATACTCAAAAACTAGCGTTAAAATGCCAATAGCAGAAAAATATACTTCCTTGCGTATTTTGTTGGATATTAGCACTTCGCACCCTTCATTTAGTATAAATTAAACGCCAACTATGGCAACATATGACCAACTTTTGTTTTTCACATTTTATTGATTTTTAATTATTGATTGTCACTAAGACAAAACAAGCAGTTGTATCATCATTATAATAACAGACCAAAAATATAATTTATTTGTGTTCATATTGTTTTTCTTTTCAACCGCGTTGTATCCACATTAAATAATCCGGACAGGTTATGGGCCCAGAAGCGTTAGTGAGAAAACAGTAAAAACCAATTCTTCAAAAAAATTTGGAGGCTAATAGCTCAATATGCGTAATTGGACACGGAAGCACCTTAGTGCCAGTGAGATTGCGAAAAGTATTCGTTACTTAAAATTTTTCGGTAAAATATTCTCTCATAAACATGGCTCACGGCAATTTTCGAATCAAGCCACTCTCCAAGCACAACTACGAGACTTGGAAAGTACAAATCGAAGCCGTGCTGGTGAAAAACGACACCTGGATCTACGTCAGCGGGGAACATCCAAAACCCGAAATCGACTAGAAAGCGGACGCAGCAGTACTAGCAGCGGTTCGCGGGGCAGAAACAAATTGGATCATACAAGACAGGAAGGCGAAGTCGGATCTCATCCTAGCCATCAACCCATCGGAGCTCAATCAGGTACGAGGCTGCGCGACTTCCCGAGAGATCTGGATCAAGTTGGAAGCAGCTTACGCTTCGAAAGGTCCGGCCAGGAAGGCGACACTACTAAAACGGTTGACGCAGAGCAAAATGACCGATGGCGAAGACTTTAGGGAGTATCTTTCAGCTTTCTTCGACACTGTCGACCAACTGAAAAACATGGACATTTCAATAAACGATGAATTGCTGATCGTGATGCTTTTAACTAGTCTTCCAGATTCCTTCGAAAATTTCAGGTGTGCAGTCGAGGCCAGGGACAACTTTCCAGACATCGACACCTTGAGAGTGAAACTTATCGAGAAATATGACGCAAGGATCCGGAAAACGAACGAAGCACCCTCCGGTGCATTGTTCGCCAAATCAAACGCCGGTAACAAGATCCACGCGAGAGGTTTCAGAGGCAACTTTAAAAATTACTCCAAGGATGCTTCGAACAAATCTCACGATCACAAAATAGACAAATCTTCGAACCAAGTCCCATACAATTGCAACTTCTGCGGAAAGCGCGGTCATAAAGCCGTAGACTGTTTCGCGAGAAAACGCAAGCAACAAGATAAGGGGAACGCGAAAACGGCATCATACTTCACTACCTTTCAAACCGGTGGCGCACTGAGCGACAGATGGTGTTTAGACAGCGGATGCACCACGCATCTCTGCAAGGACAGCGAATTGTTTGTTTATCAACAACCGACGAATTTTGGACTAAACTTGGCTACGAATCTTACCTCGGATGTCACTGCTAGAGGAGAAGTCAAGCTGTCAACGTGGAACGGAAAGGAGAACATGTCGGTGGACCTTCGCAACGCACTTCATGTACCAGATTTGCGCACCAATCTTATCTCCGTTTCTAAAATCGTCGACACAGGCGATCAAGTCCTCTTCACGAAGAATCAAGCTGTCATCACTAATGGTCGAGGTGGAGTCAAGATCGTTGCGGATCGAGACGGGGATCTATTCTACCTTCGGAGGAAGGAACAACACGACTCGAAACTTGTGAGCCGCGGATCAGAAAACGTCAACGAATGGCACCAGAAGCTGGGACATTTGAACTACCACGACATGTCCCTCATGGTCAAGAAGAATTTGATACCACACTTGTACTCGCAATTGGGAGTATGCGAAACGTGTGTCGCAGGTAAGCTAACCCGTGCCCCATTTCAGAACCGAATCGAACGCGCAAGTGGACTGCTGGACATTGTGCATAGCGACGTATGTGGCCCCATGAGGACAGAATTACAAGGCGGGGCGCGATACTTCGTCACTTTCATTGACGACTACAGTCGCTGGTTTGTGATTTACTTCATTCGCAGCAAGAGCTAGGTCACGTCAAAGTTTCAGGAGTTCTAAAGCTTCGTCGAAACCCAGACTGGACGGAAGGTAAAGGCTTTACAGAGCGATAACGGCACTGAGTATTGCAACAGCAAGATGGACGACACTCTGAAGAGTTTCGGCATCCAGCGTCGACTCACCACCGTCTACACTCCTCAACAGAACGGAGTGGCTGAAAGGAAAAATCGGACCTTGGTAGAGGCTGCCAGGTGCATGTTATTTGAGTCCGGACTTTCCCCCTCTTTCTGGGCTGAAGCCATCGCAACAGCCAATCACATACGCAATCGGTGTGTGACAAAGAGTTTGGGCGAAGAAATACCCTACAAGCTATGGACCAACAAAACACCACAGCTGAACTACCTTCAAACTTTTGGCCGCAAGGCCTACGTGCTTGACAAATCCGGAAGCAAGGGCAAGTTTGAGACGTAGGCGTTGGAGGGAATCTTCGTCGGATATCCAACCTCGTCAAAAGGCTACAGGATCTGGGTTTCTCGCGAGAGAAAAATCCATACTTCAAGAGACGTCAAATTCTTGAATGAGACACGACATGACAAAAACTACGAGGACATCGTCTCTACAGATACGAAGAATGGACGTGATACCTTCGAAGACCTCTACTCAACCGGAAACGTCATAATTGGACAAAATCAACGTAAGACTATCGAGAACGAGGATCCCAAATCGATAAACATCGAACCCGAGGAGGACACATCACAAGTCGATAGACAAAAGAGATTGACGGCTGAAATTCCAACGAGTGAAGACAGCGTGTCAAATACGACTGGTCTCAAACACGCACAAGGCAGGCCCTCGAAACTCAGAACCGGACAACCAGGTCGCCCAAAGAAAATATACAAGACTGTCGAAATCAGTACCTCGGTCATCGCCGACTCGACTGAACCCGAAATCTCCCAAGACGCAGAATTCGCCGCTATTGCTTCAGAAATACCTTTCTCGAAGGCCATCTCAGGGAGTGATAGGCTAGAGTGGGAAGACGCTATCTACGTTGAAATCCGAAATCTCATCACAAACAACACGTGGGAAATTGTAGATCGACCAGATGATGCGAGAGTAATCGGCTGCCGAATGATTCTCAGAAACAAGTGGACAGCGGACGGATCATTGGACAAACGAAAGGCCAGGCTAGTTGCTCGAGGTTTCCTACAGAAACCTGGCGTGGATTTTCACGACACGTTTGCTCCTGTAGCCCGACTTAACTCATTAAGATTACTAATGGCTCTCGCCGCAAAACAAGACATGCACATCTCTCAGCTCGACATTACCGCTGCATATCTCAACGGAAAAATCGACGAGAATATCTATATGGATACCCCTACGCTCCTGGAAGACATGCTACAACGAATGACTAAAGATCGCGACAAAGATCTTCAAAAAAAGGCTCTCGGCATGCTTCAGGAACTTCGAAATGGTGGGGAAAAAGTCTGCAAACTCAAAAAGGCTCCCTACGGACTACGACAAGCCGGTCGACAATGGAACATCGAAATCGACAAGGTATTGAAGGGCATCGGTTTAAACGCGACCAGTTCGGACACATGCATTTATGTGGACCCTGACCAGAAGACTTTCGTGCTACTGTATGTAGACGACATCCTTATCTTCTCCAACAATCACACCAGGGAAGATCACATAAAAAGGACCTTATCGAAACACTTCGATGTACGGGATCTCGGAGAGGCAAACTACTGCCTGGGAATTCAAATCAAACGCAGAAACGGTGAGATCTTCTTATCACAGAGCGGGTACGTTCAGGACATCCTCACGAGATTCAACATGCAGGACAGCAACCCTGTTGCAACACCAATGGTCCCGAATTCAAAACTAGTAAGGGGTGACCCAAACCAAAAGCCTGATTTTCCTTACCGGGAAATCATAGGTGCCTTGATGTACCTGGCCACAGCAACGCGTCCGGATATTGCTCATTCGGTAAGTTCTTTGAGTCAGTTCAATGATTGTTTTAATCAGGAGCACTGGATTGCTGCTAAACGCGTGCTGAGGTATCTGAAGGCCACCGCTAATTATGCATTGAGATTCACCGGAGATAACAGCATCTTGACTTGTTTCGTCGATGCCGACTGGGGGAACTGCCCGGTGGACCGCCGGTCATACACCGGATCCACTTTCCTCGTGGGAGGTGCTGCAATATCTTGGGAATCCCGGAAACAGCGGACAGTTGCTTTATCGTCGACTGAAGCTGAATACATGGCAGTCAGCGACGCTGGAAGAAAGGCCATATTTCTGTCGAATTTCCTGGCAGAGCTAGGATTCGAGGACATGGGCAAGGTCACCATTTACAACGACAACCAAAGTGCTGGGAAGCTAGCTGAAAACCCAGTGCATCACTCAAGATCCAAGCACATCGACATTAAATACCATTTCATTCGAGACGTGCTGAGGAACTACCCCATTACACTCGCGTATTTGCCCTCGGAGGACATGGTGGCAGACATTTTCAAAAAGGCCTTACCAAGTGGCGCTCACGAGAGATGCCTAACTGGATTGGGACTAAAACCTACTCCGGGCGCAAATTGAGGGGGCGTGTTGGATATTAGCACTTCGCACCCTTCATTTAGTATAAATTAAACGCCAACTATGGCAACATATGACCAACTTTTGTTTTTCACATTTTATTGATTTTTAATTATTGATTGTCACTAAGACAAAACAAGCAGTTGTATCATCATTATAAAAACAGACCGAAAATATAATTAATTTGTGTTCATATTGTTTTTCTTTTCAACCGCGTTGTATCCACATTAAATAATCCTGACAATTTCACTAAAATGTTGTAGACCTCCATAAAATATGTTCAGATATTGATACAAATTCGTTTCAAATGAGACATATTGCTGTAATATATGCAAAAACTAGCGTTAACATGCCAATAGCAGAGAAATATATTTCCTTGCGTATTTCACTAAAATGTTGTAGACCTTAAAATATGTTCAGATATTGATACAAATTCGTTTCAAATGAGACTTATTGCTGTAATATACGCAAATACAAGCGTTAAAATGCCAATAGCAGAGAAATATATTTCCTTGCTTATTTCACTAAAATGTTGTAGACCTGCATTTAATATGTTCAGATATTCATACAAATTCGTTTCAAATGAGACCTATTGCTGTAATATATGCAAATACAAGCGTTAAAATGCCAATAGCAGAGAAATATATTTCCTTGCGTATTTCACTAAAATGTTGTAGACCTCCATAAAATATGTTCTGATATTGATACAAATTCGTTTCAAATGTGACACATATTGCTGTAACATACGCAAATACAAGCGTTAAAATGCCAATAGCAGAGAAATATATTTCCTTGCGTATTTCACTAAAATGTTGTAGACCTCCATAAAATATGTTCAGATATTGATACAATTCGTTTCAAATGAGACATATTGCTGTAATATACGCAAAAACTAGCGTTAAAATGCCAATAGCAGAGAAATATATTTCCTTGCGTATTTCACTAAAATGTTGTAGACCTCCATAAAATATGTTCTGATATTGATACAAATTCGTTTCAAATGAGACATATTGCTGTACTATACTCAAATACAAGCGTTATAATGCCAATAGCAGAGAAATATATTTCCTTAGTATTTCACTAAAATGTTGTAGACCGCCATAAAATATGTTCTGATATTGAGACAAATTCGTTTCAAATGAGACATATAGCTGTAATATACGCAAAAACTAGCGTTAAAATGCCAATAGCAGAGAAATATATTTCCTTGCGTATTTCAATAAAATGTTGTAGACCTCCATAAAATATGTTCAGATATTGATACAAATTCGTTTCAAATCAGACATATTGCTGTAATATACGCAAAAACTAGCGTTAAAATGCCAATAGCAGAGAAATATATTTCCTTGCGTATTTCACTAAAATGTTGTAGACCTCATAAAATATGTTCAGATATACATACAAATTCGTTTCAAATGAGACAAATTGCTGTAATATATGCAAATACAAGCGTTAAAATGCTAATAGCAGAGAAATAAATTTCCTTGCGTATTTCACTAACATGTTGTAGACCTCCATAAAATATGTTCAGATATTGATACAAATTCGTTTCAAATCAGACATATTGCTGTAATATACGCAAAAACTAGCGTTAAAATGCCAAAAGCAGAGAAATATATTTCCTTGCGTATTTCACTAATATGTTGTTGTCCTCCATAACATATGTTCAGATATTGATACAAATTCGTTTCAAATGAGACAAATTGCAGTAACATACGCAAATACAAGCAATAAAATGAAAATAGCAGAAAAATATACTTCCTTGCGTATTTCACTAAAATGTTGTAGACTACCATTAAATATGTTCAGATATTGATACAAATTCGTTTCAAATGAGACAAATTGCTGTAATATACGCAAATACAAGCGTTAAAATGCCAATAGCAGAGAAATTTTCTTCCATGCGTATATCACTAAAATGTTGTAGACCTCCATAAAATATGTTCAGATATTGATACAAATTCGCTTCAAATGAGACATATAGCTGTAATATACGCACAAACTAGCGTTAAAATGCCAATAGAAGAGAAATATATTTCCTTGCGTATTTCACTAAAATGTTGTAGACCTGCATAAAATATGTTCAGATATTCATACAAATTCATTTCAAATGAGACATATTGCTGTAATATATGCAAAAACAAGCGTTAAAATGCCAATAGCAGAGAAGTATATTACCTTGCGTATTTCACAAAAATGTTGTAGACCTCCATAAAATATGTTCAGATATTGATACAAATTCGTATCAAATGAGACATATTGCTGTAATATACACAAAATCTAGCATTAAAATGACAATAGCAGAGAAAGATATTTCCTTGCATATTTTACTAAAGTGTTGTAGACCTCCATAAGATATGTTAAGATATTGATAAAAATTCGTTTCAAATGAGACATATTGCTGTAATATACGCAAAAACTAGCGTTAAAATGCCAATAGCAGTGAAAGATATTTCCTTGCGTATATCACTAAAATGTTGTAGACCTCCATAAAATATGTTCAGATATCGATACAAATTCGTTTCAAATGAGGCATATTGCTTTAATATACGCAAATACAAGCATTAAAATGACAATAGCAGAGAAATATATTTCCTTGCGTATTTCACTAAAATGTTGTAGACCTCATAAAATATGTTCAGATATTCATACAAATTTTTTTCGAATGAGACAAATTGCTGTAATATACGCAAAAACTAGCATTAAAATGCCAATAGCAGAGAAATATATTTCCTTGCATATTTCACTAAAATGTTGTAGTCCTCCATAAAATATGTTCAGATATTGATACAAGTTCGTTTCGAATGAGACTTATTGCTGTAATATACGCAAAAACTAGCGTTAAAATGCCAATGGCAGAGAAATATACTTCCTTGCGTATTTCACTAAAATGTTGTAGACTTCCATAAAATAAGTTCAGATATTGCTACAAATTCGTTTCAAATGAGACAAATTGCAGTAACATAGGCAAATACAAGCGATATAATGCCAATAGCAGAAAAATATACTTCCTTGCATATTTCACTAAAATGTTGTAGACTTCCATAAAATATGTTCAGATATTGATACAAATTCGTTTCAAATGAGACATATAGCTGTAATATACGCAAAGACTAGCGTTAAAATGCCAATAGCAGAGAAATATATTTCCTTGCTTATTTCACTAAAATGTTGTAGTCCTCCATAAAATATGTTCAGATATTGATACAAATTCGTTTCAAATGAGACATATTGCTGTAATATACGCAAAAACTAGCGTTAAAATGCCAATAACAGAGAAATTTACTTCCATGCGTATATCATTAAATGTTGTAGACCTCCATAAAATATGTTCTGATATTGATACAAAATCGTTTCAAATGAGACATATTGCTGCAATATACGCAAAAACTAGCGTTAAAATGCCAATAGCAGAGAAATATACTTCCTTGCGTATATCACTAAAATGTTATAGACTTCCATAAAATATGTTCAGATATTGATACAAATTCGTTTCAAATGAGACATATTGCTGTAATATACTCAAATACAAGCGTTAAAATGCCAATAGCAGAGGAATATATTTCCTTGCGTATTTCTCTAAAATGTTGACTTCCATAAAATAGGTTCAGATATTGATACTAATTCGTTTCAAATCAGACATATTGCTGTAATATACGCAAAAACTAGCATTAAAATGACAATAGCAGAGAAAGATATTTCCTTGCATATTTCACTTAAATTTTGTAGACCTCATAAAATATGTTCAGATATTGATACAAATTCGTTTCAAATGAGACATATTGCTGTAATATACGCAAAAACTATTGTTAAAATGCCAATAGCAGAGAAATATATTTCCTTGCGCATTTCACTAAATTGTTATAGACTTCCATATAATATGTTCAGATATTGATACAAATTCGTTTCAAATGAGACATATTACTGTAACATACGCAAATACAAGCGCATAATGCCAATAGCAGAGAAATATATTTCCTTGCGTATTTCACTAAAATGTTGTAGACCTGCATAAAATATGTTCAGATATTCATACAAATTCGTTTCAAATGAGACATATTGCTGTAACATACGCAAATACAAGCGATAAAATGCCAATAGCATAGAAATATATTTTCTTGCGTATTTCAATAAAATGTTGTAGACCTCCATAAAATATTTTCTGATATTCATACAAATTCGTTTCAAATGCGACACATATTGCTGTAACATACGATACAAGCGTTAAAATGCCAATAGCAGAGAAATATATCTCCTTGCGTATTTCACTAAAATGTTGTAGACTCATAAAATATGTTCAGAAATTCATACAAATTCGTTTCAAATGCGACAAATTGCTGTAATATATGCAAATACAAGCGTTAAAATGCCAATAGCAGAGAAATAAATTTCCTGGCGTATTTCACTAAAATGTTGTTGACCTCATAAAATATGTTCAGATATTGATACAAATTCGTTTCAAATGAGACATATTGCTGTAATATACGCAAAAACTAGCGTTAAAATGCCAATAGCAGAGAAATATATTTCCTTGCGTATTTCACTAAAATGTTGTAAACCTCCATAAAATTTGTTCTGATATTGATACAAATTCGTTTCATTTGTGACACATATTGCTGTAACATACGCAAATACAAGCGTTAAAATGCCAATAGCAGAGAAATATATATCCTTGCGTATTTCTCTAAAATGTTGCAGACTTCCATTAAATATGTACAGATATTGATACAAATTCATTTCAAATGAGACATATTGCTGTAATATACGCAAATACAAGCGTTAAAATATGAATTCCAGAGAAATATATATCCTAGCATCTGTTTCTAAAATGTTGTAGACCTCCATAAAATATGTTCAGATATTAATACAAATTCGTTTCAAATGAGACATATAGCTGTAATATACGCACAAACTAGCGTTAAAATGCGAATAGCAGAGAAATATATTTGCTTGCGTATTTCACTAAAATGTTGTAGACCTCCTCCATAAAATATGTTCAGATATTGATACAAATTCGTTTCAAATGAGACATATTGCTGTAATATACGCAAAAACTAGCGTTATAATGCCAATAGCAGAGAAATATATTTCCTTGCGTATTTCACTAAAATGTTGTAGACCTACATAAAATATGTTCAGATATTGATACGAATTTGTATCAATATCTGATCAGACATATTGCTGTAATATACGCAAAAACTAACGTTAAAATGCCAATAGCAGAGAAATATATTTCTATGCGTATTTCACTAAAATGTTGTAGACATCCATAAAATATGTTCAGATATTGATACAAATTCATTTCAAATGAGACCTATTGCTGTAATATATGCAAAAACTAGCGTTAAAATGCCAATAGCAGAGAAATATATTTCCTTGCGTATTTCACTAAAATGTTGTAGACCTCCATAAAATATATTCTGATATTGATACAAATTCGTTTCAAATGTGACACACATTGCTGTAACATACGCAAATACAAGCGTTAAAATGCCAATAGCAGAGAAATATATTTCCTTGCGTATTTCTCAAAAATGTTGCAGACAATAGCAGAGTAATTTAATTCCATGCGTATTTCACTAAAATGTTGTAGACCTGCATAAAATATGTTCAGATATTGATACAAATTCGTTTCAAATGAGACATATTGCTGTATTATACGCAAAAACTATTGTTTAAATGCCAATAGCAGAGAAATATATTTCCTTGCGTATTTCACTAAAATGTTATAGACTTCCATAAAATATGTTCAGATATTGATACAAATTCGTTTCAAATGAGCCAAATTGCTGTAACATACGCAAATACAAGCGTATAATGCCAATAGCAGAGAAATATATTTCCTTGCGTATTTCATTAAAATGTAGATTTCCATAAATTATGTTCAGATATTCATACAAATTCGTTTCAAATGAGACATATTGCTGCAATATACGCAAAAACTAGCGTTAAAATGCCAATAGCAGAAAAATATACTTCCTTGCGTATTTCACTAAAATTTTGTAGACTTCCATAAAATATGTTCAGATATTGATACAAATTCGTTTCAAATGAGACATATTGCTGTAATATACGCAAAAACTATTGTTAAAATGCCAATAGCAGAGAAATATATTTCCTTGCGTTTTTCACTAAAATGTTATAGACTTCCATAAAATATGTTTAGATATTGATACAAATTCGTTTCAAATGAGACATATTGCTGTTATATACGCAAAAACTATTGTTAAAATGCCAATAGCAGAGAAATATATTTCCTTGCGTATTTCACTAAAATGTTGTTGACCTCCATAAAATATGTTCAGATATTGATACTAATTCGTTTCAAATGAGACATATTGCGGTAATATACGCAAAAACTAGCATTAAAATGACAACAGCAGAGAAATATGTTTCCTTGCATATTTTACTAAAATGTTGTAGACCTCCATAAAATATGTTCAGATATTGATACAAATTCGTTTCAAATGAGACATATTGCTGTAATATACGCAAAAACTATTGTTAAAATGCCAATAGCAGAGAAATATATTTCCTTGCGCATTTCACTAAATTGTTATAGACTTCCATATAATATGTTCAGATATTGATACAAATTCGTTTCAAATGAGACATATTACTGTAACATACGCAAATACAAGCGTATAATGCCGATAGCAGAGGAATATATTTCCTTGCGTATTTCACTAAAATGTTGTAGACCTGCATAAAATATGTTCAGATATTCATACAAATTCGTTTCAAATGAGACACATTGCTGTAACATACGCAAATACAAGCGTTAAAATGCCAATAGCAGAGAAATATATTTCCTTGCGTATTTCACTAAAATGTTGTAGACCTCCATAAAATATGTTCAGATACTGATACAAATTCGTTTCAAATGAGACATATTGCTGTAATTTACGCAAAAACTATTGTTAAAATGCCAATAACAGAGAAATATATTTCCTTGCATATTTCACTAAAATGTTATAGACTTCCATAAAATATGTTCAGATATTGATACAAATTCGTTTCAAATGAGACATGTTGCTGTAACATACGCAAATACAAGCGTATAATGCCAATAGCAGAGAAATATATTTCCTTGCGTATTTCACTAAAATGTTGTAGACCTGCATAAAATATGTTCAGATATTCATACAAATTCGTTTCAAATGAGACATATTGCTGTAATATACGCAAATACAAGCGTATAATGCCAATAGCCGAGAAATATATTTCCTTGCGTATTTCATTAAAATGTTGTTGACTTCCATAAAATATGTTCAGATATTCATACAAATTCGTTTCAAATGAGAAATATTGCTGCAATATACTCAAAAACTAGCGTTAAAATGCCAATAGCAGAGAAATATACTTCCTTGCGTATTTCACTAAAATGTTGTAGATAAAATATGTTCAGATATTGATACAAATTCGTTTCAAATGAGACATATTGCTGTAATATACGCAAAAACTAGCGTTAAAATGCCAATAGCAGAGAAATATATTTCCTTGCGTATTTCACTAATATGTTGTAGACTTCCATAAAATATGTTCAGATATTGATACAAATTCGTTTCAAATGAGACATATTGCTGTAATATACGCAAAAACTAGCGTTAAAATGCCAATAGCAGAGTAATTTATTTCCATGCGTATATCACTAAAATGTTGTAGACCTCCATAAAATATGTACAGATATTGATACAAATTCGTTTCAAATGAGACATATTGCTGTAATATACGCAAATACAAGCGCTAAAATGCCAATAGCAGAGAAATATATTTCCTTGCGTATTTCACTAAAATGTTGTAGACCTCCATAAAATATGTTCAGATCTTGATACAAATTCGTTTCAAATGAGACATATAGCTGTAATATACGCACAAACTAGCGTTAAAATGCCAATAGCAAAGAAATATATTTCCTTGCGAATTTCACTAAAATGTTGTAGACCCCATAAAATATCTTCAGATATTCATACAAATTCGATTCAAATGAGACAATTTGCTGTAATATATGCAAATACAAGCGTTAAAATGCCAATAGCAGAGAAATAAATTTCCTTGCGTATTTCACTAAAATGTTGTTGACCTCCATAAAATATGTTCAGATATTGATACAAATTCGTTTCAAATGAGACATATTACTGTAACATACGCAAATACAAGCGTATAATGCCGATAGCAGAGGAATATATTTCCTTGCGTATTTCACTAAAATGTTGTAGACCTGCATAAAATATGTTCAGATATTCATACAAATTCGTTTCAAATGAGACACATTGCTGTAACATACGCAAATACAAGCGTTAAAATGCCAATAGCAGAGAAATATATTTCCTTGCGTATTTCACTAAAATGTTGTAGACCTCCATAAAATATGTTCAGATACTGATACAAATTCGTTTCAAATGAGACATATTGCTGTAATTTACGCAAAAACTATTGTTAAAATGCCAATAACAGAGAAATATATTTCCTTGCATATTTCACTAAAATGTTATAGACTTCCATAAAATATGTTCAGATATTGATACAAATTCGTTTCAAATGAGACATGTTGCTGTAACATACGCAAATACAAGCGTATAATGCCAATAGCAGAGAAATATATTTCCTTGCGTATTTCACTAAAATGTTGTAGACCTGCATAAAATATGTTCAGATATTCATACAAATTCGTTTCAAATGAGACATATTGCTGTAATATACGCAAATACAAGCGTATAATGCCAATAGTAGAGAAATATATTTCCTTGCGTATTTCATTAAAATGTTGTTGACTTCCATAAAATATGTTCAGATATTCATACAAATTCGTTTCAAATGAGACATATTGCTGCAATATACTCAAAAACTAGCGTTAAAATGCCAATAGCAGAGAAATATACTTCCTTGCGTATTTCACTAAAATGTTGTAGATAAAATATGTTCAGATATTGATACAAATTCGTTTCAAATGAGACATATTGCTGTAATATACGCAAAAACTAGCGTTAAAATGCCAATAGCAGAGAAATATATTTCCTTGCGTATTTCACTAATATGTTGTAGACTTCCATAAAATATGTTCAGATATTGATACAAATTCGTTTCAAATGAGACATATTGCTGTAATATACGCAAAAACTAGCGTTAAAATGCCAATAGCAGAGTAATTTATTTCCATGCGTATATCACTAAAATGTTGTAGACCTCCATAAAATATGTACAGATATTGATGCAAATTCGTTTCAAATGAGACATATTGCTGTAATATACGCAAATACAAGCGCTAAAATGCCAATAGCAGAGAAATATATTTCCTTGCGTATTTCACTAAAATGTTGTAGACCTCCATAAAATATGTTCAGATCTTGATACAAATTCGTTTCAAATGAGACATATAGCTGTAATATACGCACAAACTAGCGTTAAAATGCCAATAGCAAAGAAATATATTTCCTTGCGAATTTCACTAAAATGTTGTAGACCCCATAAAATATCTTCAGATATTCATACAAATTCGATTCAAATGAGACAATTTGCTGTAATATATGCAAATACAAGCGTTAAAATGCCAATAGCAGAGAAATAAATTTCCTTGCGTATTTCACTAAAATGTTGTTGACCTCCATAAAATATGTTCAGATATTGATACAAATTCGTTTCAAATGAGACATATTGCTGTAACATTCGCAAATACAAGCGTATAATGCAAATAGCAGAGAAATATATTTTCTTGCGTATTTCATTAAAATGTTGTAGATTTCCATAAAATATTTTCAGATATTCATACAAATTCGTTTCAAATGAGACATATTGCTGATATATACGCAAAAACTAGCGTTAAAATGCCAATAGCAGAGTAATATATTTCCTTGCGTATTTCACTAAAATGTTGTAGACTTCCATAGACATCGGTCAACTATTGGTGGTAGTTATTTAATAAGAATAATCAGTAGGAATGTACGTTGAGCTCGAGAAACGTATGCAAACATAACGTCCTTATTAAAATCAAGAAATCATAAAAAGATTGTCATTTCTGTTCTGCATAACGTTTAACAAATAATAATAATAATCGGGTAGTATTGGATATTACTTTACGTTACGGGCGGGCTATAGTTACTTAAAATTGTGAATGTGACGTTTGACAAATATATGTGAGCAATGTCGTGTTGATGCGGGCCGTGCGACGTATGTTACCGGGCATCAGCTAGGCGGGTGGCCCGGGACTCGTGCGGTCGTTCGCCGGGCAGCGGGCTGTCGGTTGCCGGGTCGTCGGGCTAGGCTCGGGCATGGTGACTGACTCTGGCGGGCGGACTGGTCTCGGCTCTGGGCTGGTGGCGGGTCGGCTTTGACTTGGCTGGTCTGGGCTCAGAATGGACTTCCTTCTCTGACTGCTCTCTCGACTCATTCTATTTTTGATCACGGTTTCCGGGGTTTTTATGCCTTCTTCATGGTATCCCTCCCTAGTGTCCAACACGGTGGTGGGATGAAGGCTAGCTAGTGAACATCCACAAGAAAGACAAAAACAAAAGATTATTGTTAGGGCTGTTTTCTCCCAGTGACCAATGCGAAGACGAACTGGTGTGATCACGAGGTCTCGCCACGGTGGTAGCGTCGTCCTCACGAATCGGCGGAGGTTAAATTATCCCACTCCGAAGTCGTGTGAAATCTCTATCATCCAGCTATTTCTTCTCTAAACAAACGGTGGCCTCGGCTGACTGTGAGCAGCGGCGCCTGCCCCTGGATTTTTATAGCGTCTGGCCTAACTAACACTTGAGGGTGTGAAATAATTATTGCCGTAAACTTATACGTAGCGAGTATGAGATTCTTTTACTAAGATTTTAAATATTTAAATATAATTATTATATTGTAATACTGTACCAGTTATTAGCGGGAAGGAATTAAAAATTCAAATTTTAGCGAGACGTTACAATATATATATATATATATATATATATATATATATATATATATATATATATATATATATATATATATTTATATATATATATATACATATATATATATCTATATATATATATATATATATATATATATATATATATATATATATATATATATATATATATATATATATATATATATATATATATATATATATATATATATATATATATATATACATATATATATATACATATATATATATACATATAAGAGCGCTTTTTCTAACGTAGTTATAGATCGGTTATAAAATACAATATAAACAGTTTTAGAAGAACAATACTAAAGTCTAATTAAAGTCATTACGATTAATATGTATAAATGACTGGTTGACCTGATGCTAAGACATCCTACGATCACATTGATGGTTATAACGGCGCCTAAGGTTTGGGCGTCGCCTTGGTATACTTCACACCTGCATTATAAAAATACAACATGTCATACCGATACCACAAGACATTAAACAAAGGATTAGGTAGGTTACAGAATATGGAGACAGTGCCTTCAAGCCCTGCACATACTTGTCCACGACAAGCTTATCTACCAACAGGTCCAACCCTGGACCTCTGCCAGATCCACCCTGATGGTAGTCTTCCCTCATGGGCATCCTCTAACAGATCCAATCCGGAGCTACCAGGCACACCCTGCTAGATAGGCAACCACCAGCAGGTCCAACCCTGGTCCATAGCCAGATACACCCTGAAAGCAGGCTTCCATTACGGGCATTCCCTAATGGGCATCTCCTAGTGGGTCCATTCCTGACTCTACCAGTCACACCCCACTAGGGAGGCAACCCCAAGTAGGTCCAACCCTGGACCTCTGCCAGATCCACCCTACTTGGACGAATTTCCCTCAGGTCCAACCCTGGTCGAAGCCAGATCCACCCTGAGGAAGAAACACCTGCACCCACGGTGCAAGTACTGAAATACAGGTCTAATCTTGGAACAAGCCAAGCACGCCCTGATTAATAGATATAACATTGAGGATAAAGAAATAGGAATATACCTGAATGACAGTGAGAATACTCACTCAACAATTAGCAATCCGCCATCAACATACAGCATTGGTTTGACCAACAGCATCGCTCGTCCCTTGGACCGCGTCACCCCTCGTATGCACTCACACATGCACATTTCACCCACTCACAACCATAGTGCACAGTCTCACGCATCAACGGTGACTGTTCTACTTAAGAAAGATATAGTTCAACGTCTGTTTACAATGAAATTTTAAGAACACAGGACCGTAATAAATTAATGCCTTACAGTCGACCAATCCTGACTATACTTCGTCCTCGAAGAATTAATTCACATTTGCAAATAACTAACCGTCTACACGGTCGGAGACATTTCACCATCTCACAGTAGACATCCGGATACCACCAGATATCTATTACTACATGAGTCCCCTAACAGGTCCAATCCTGTAACCACCAGGCACACCCTGTTAGGCAGACAACCACAAGTAGGTCCAACCCTGGTCAAAGCCAGATCCACCCTACTTGGACGTTGTTCCATCAAAAACCACTTCTTTTAAACAACCATCATCTACCCGGGACATAACACAAGTCATGACGGTATCAGACCAGATGAACACAAAATATAGAATGCAAAAGAAACTCCTCGATCCGCCAACATTCTTCAAATATACCAATGTTTTTTAAAACTTAATTGGCGTTGACCTTTACTCTTTAAAACTCCATAACGAAAAATAGGAAGATGGAATATTACAACATTTCAATCTCCACCTTATCTGACCCGCCAGAAATCTACCTAAATGATCAGATTAATCTACGCAAATCTTCGATACTACAACTAAATTGGAAATCCACTACACTCAATCAAAGATATCTAAATCAAATGTAATTTGTTTAATGTAGATAGTCTGAGTAGTAACTAGCTCGGAACAAATGTAGTACAACTCGAAACACTGTACCACTCAATTAGTAATTTATTGATATGACCATCCACTTTCGACAATTTGTTTATAAGGATGCCGATAAGGCTGGACATCCAACGCAACTTCTGTAATAGGATAAATCATGAAATTGAACTGAACAACAAATGCTTACAACGTATTGATAGAAAAATTAATCAAACGTCCCATGCCTGAAATATGCAATCCAAAAGCAATCACAGAAGCTCATACTTGAGCCAGTAAACAGCGTAGAACAGTAGACAAATTAACGCACGTGAACAGAACCACCCGTATTCTAAACATAAAATTGTGGTCGTAGTTCCAATCCAATTCGGTATGATTACAGACTGCAAAGCACCACAAACTGTATTTCTACGAATTTCAAAATGGTGGCTCGACTGGCAAGAACACGGCAGAATACAGACCTGAACCTGGATGAATCATGTTGATGCTTCCAATCGAAATCGCAAACCAAACAAGAACCACCGGAAGCAATCCGAACTTAAGCATTGGTGTAGAACTTTGTATACTATTCGGACAAGATGCCATGCATTTAAATGGGTTTTTGGTTCCCCTTTTCCCATAAAACACAATCTTAACACAAAAATGTATGTAAACCAAAATATAACAGACAAAAATGCAATGTTTTAAGCACACAACACAATATATACTTAAACACTGATATACACTCTCTTGGCGAGTAAGAGCTCTGATAAAACCAATCATGTGTTTATTTAATATTAAATAACATTGTAATAAATGTTAATAAATAAAAAGATTTCAAAATGAAAGGAATGGATGCTATCTGAAGAATCAACAGCTGCATAAAATTAAGGAAGTACACAACGTACTATCACAACCACCAGGAACGGATTACGAACTAAACTTTTACAAAGATAATGCATTTAGAGAAGGACAACTAGACCAAATAACAGCGATAGGCATTCAGTTAGTAGTAGCACAAAAAATGCGTACTCAGGCTGCACAATCGGCGCATAACGATATGGAACGTTTTTCTGTTCATAATTCATTAAAGAAATTATTTGAAACGTATTGGCTTCCACGACTGAAACATATCACGAGAAATACATAGCAGTTTCACAAAAAACCCTCAGGCAAAAACAAGGATTAGCCATTCCAATAGCGAATTTGCCGGTACCTCTTCATACGATTCAAAATAGATCTTTCTGTACCGTTTCTTAAAACCAATCATAAACATATTCATCCCCCAGTAATTGTCGTTGCATTCACAAAATTAATAAAATCAACCAGATCAATAAGCGATTGAAGAACTGCGTTCACTTCAATATCGTTCACCAAACTTTGTAAAGAAATAGAACCAAGCACATCCTTAATGCTGTTGCAACACCCAGTTCAACGTCATCTTCATCAAACTGTGAAGCACAAGATGAATGGGACACTGAAATTAATTGTAATATTTGTACTCATTAGTACGAAGTACAAAGGTACAAGTAAAACATCTAGTGATCTGCTGTCTGTCTTCAGACCAAGATCAAGAGGTTACTCATAGAAACTAGTGAAATCGAAGCAGTACTATTCAAACGGACCTCAACAAATACGAAAAAGTGCAGAAAAACTCAAAATTGATGTACTAGTTTATAATCACAGGTTCGACAAGAAACGAAAACCTGCACGTAAATACAGATCAGATAATTCTGCTGCAATTGAGAAACAAGCTTCCAGCGAAATATTTGCAATCGCCATATGCTGGAACATTGAAAGAGACAAAAATATTCCCTAATGATTAGTACATTGTAAATCGCAGCAAACGAACAAGATTCGTCAATATTGCTGTCGCAAATCTAATAAAACCACAGGTAACATTAGGTGGGGCACCCGACTATTCATCCGAAAATGAAGTCAGCGATGAAAATTCAAAATCATTGGTGACGAAACCGTATGCCACAGTAATTACAGCCAGCGTAAAATAAATCTGTGGCACAAAGAATTTCTGCGTCTGTATAAGAAAATCTTAGTGATAAGGTTTGTTTATTATTTTTGTCCGTGCCGATAGCGCACGAGTATATGCATTCCTATGACCATGCCATCGAGTATTCAATGGACCCTTTTTGTTCTATACGTAAACATTAGTCTATCGGTACTAAACAACACAGTGGCGCACGACCATATTTATCTTTAGCATTATTTCGATAAATTGAAATATTTGAAGTGTGATCTCGTAAACTGGGATACGCAAATCAACTCGAAAAATGCCGATCGGGATACGCAAATCAACTCGAAGAATTCCGATCGGGATACGCAAATCAACTCGAAGAAGGTTGATCGGAATACGCAAATCAACTAGAAGAATTCCGATCCCACTTCTGAGATATAAGAGCGCTTTTTCTAACGTAGTTATAGATCGGTTATAAAATACAATATAAACAGTTTTAGAAGAACAATACTAAAGTCTAATTAAAGTCATTACGATTAATATGTATAAATGACTGGTTGACCTGATGCTAAGACATCCTACGATCACATTGATGGTTATAACGGCGCCTAAGGTTTGGGCGTCGCCTTGGTATACTTCACACCTGCATTATAAAAATACAACATGTCATACCGATACCACAAGACATTAAACAAAGGATTAGGTAGGTTACAGAATATGGAGACAGTGCCTTCAAGCCCTGCACATACTTGTCCACGACAAGCTTATCTACCAACAGGTCCAACCCTGGACCTCTGCCAGATCCACCCTGATGGTAGTCTTCCCTCATGGGCATCCTCTAACAGATCCAATCCGGAGCTACCAGGCACACCCTGCTAGATAGGCAACCACCAGCAGGTCCAACCCTGGTCCATAGCCAGATACACCCTGAAAGCAGGCTTCCATTACGGGCATTCCCTAATGGGCATCTCCTAGTGGGTCCATTCCTGACTCTACCAGTCACACCCCACTAGGGAGGCAACCCCAAGTAGGTCCAACCCTGGACCTCTGCCAGATCCACCCTACTTGGACGAATTTCCCTCAGGTCCAACCCTGGTCGAAGCCAGATCCACCCTGAGGAAGAAACACCTGCACCCACGGTGCAAGTACTGAAATACAGGTCTAATCTTGGAACAAGCCAAGCACGCCCTGATTAATAGATATAACATTGAGGATAAAGAAATAGGAATATACCTGAATGACAGTGAGAATACTCACTCAACAATTAGCAATCCGCCATCAACATACAGCATTGGTTTGACCAACAGCATCGCTCGTCCCTTGGACCGCGTCACCCCTCGTATGCACTCACACATGCACATTTCACCCACTCACAACCATAGTGCACAGTCTCACGCATCAACGGTGACTGTTCTACTTAAGAAAGATATAGTTCAACGTCTGTTTACAATGAAATTTTAAGAACACAGGACCGTAATAAATTAATGCCTTACATACATATATATATATATATATATATATATATATATATATATATATATATATATATATATATACATATATATATATATATATACATATATATATATATATATATATATATTTTTTAATGTCTTGTGGTATCGGTATGACATGTTGTATTTTTATAATGCAGGTGTGAAGGATACCAAGGCGATGCCCAAACCTTAGGCGCCGTTATAACCATCAATATGATCGTAGGATGTCTTAGCATCAGGTCAACCAGTCATTTATACATATTAATCGTAATGACTTTAATTAGACTTTAGTATTGTTCTTCTAAAACTGTTTATATTGTATTTTATAACCGATCTATAACTACGTTAGAAAAAGCGCTCTTATATCTCAGAAGTGGGATCGGAATTCTACGAGTTGATTTGCGTATTCCGATCGGCATTCTTCGAGTTGTTTTGCGTATTCCGATCAGCATTTTTCGAGTTGATTTGCGTATCCCGATCGGCATTCTTCGAGTTGATTTGCGTATCCCAGTTTTTACGAAATCACACTTAAAATATTTCAATTTATCGAAATAATACTAAAGCTAAATATGTTCGTGCGCCACTGTATTGTTTAGTACCGATAGACTAATGTTTACGTATAAAACAAAAAGGGTCCATTGAATACTCGATGGCATGGTCATAGGAATGCATATACTCGTGCGCTATCGGCACGGACAAAAATAATAAACAAACCTTATCACCAAGATTTTCTTATACAGACGCAGAAATTCTTTGTGCCACAGATTTATTTTACGCTGGCTGTAATTACTGTGGCATACGGTTTCGTCACCAATGATTTTGAATTTTCATCGCTGACTTCGTTTTCGGATGAATAGTCGGGTGCCCCACCTGATGTTACCTGTGGTTTTATTAGATTTGCGACAGCAATATTGACGAATCTTGTTCGTTTGCTGCGTTTTACAATGTACTAATCATTAGGGAGTATTTTTGTCTCTTTCAATGTTCCAGCATATGGAGATTGCAAATATTTCGCTGGAAGCTTGTTTCTCAATTGCAGCAGAATTATCTGATCTGTATTTACGTGCAGGTTTTCGTTTCTTGTCGAACCTGTGATTATAAACTAGTACATCAATTTTGAGTTTTTCTGCACTTTTTCGTATTTATTGAGGTCCGTTTGAATAGTACTGCTTCGATTTCACTAGTTTCTATGAGTAACCTCTTGATCTTGGTCTGAAGACAGACAGCAGATCACTAGATGTTTTACTTGTAGCTTTGTACTTCGTACTAATGAGTACAAATATTACAATTAATTTCAGTGTCCCATTCATCTTGTGCTTCACAGTTTGATGAAGATGACGTTGAACTGGGTGTTGCAACAGCATTAAGGATGTGCTTGGTTCTATTTCTTTACAAAGTTTGGTGAACGATATTGAAGTGAACGCAGTTCTTCAATCGCTTATTGATCTGGTTGATTTTATTAATTTTGTGAATGCAACGACAATTACTGGGGGATGAAAATGTTTATGATTGGTTTTAAGAAACGGTACAGAAAGATCTATTTTGAATCATATGAAGAGGTACCGGCAAATTCGCTATTGGAATGGCTAATCCGTGTTTTTGCCTGAGGGTTTATTGTGAAACTGCTATGTATTTCTCGTGACACGTTTCAGTCGTGGAAGCCAATACGTTTCAAATAATTTTTTTAATGAATTATGTACAGAAAAACGTTCCATATCGTTATGCGCCGATTGTGCAGCCTGAGTACGCATTTTTTTGTGCTACTACTAACTGAATGCCTATCGCTGTTATTTGGTCTAGTAGTCCTTCTCTAAATGCGTTATCTTTGTAAAAGTTTAGTTCGTAATCCGTTTCTGATGGTTGTGATAGTACGCTGTGTACTTCCTTAATTTTATGCAGCTGTTGATTCTTCAGATAGCATCCATTCCTTTCATTTTGAAATCTTTTTATTTATTAACATTTATTACAATGTTATTTAATATTAAATAACATGGAAACACATGATTGGTTTTATCAGAGCTCTTACTCACCAAGAGAGTGTATATCATTGTTTAAGTATATATTGTGTTGTGTTCTTAAAACATTGCGTTATTGTCTGTTACATTTTGGTTTACATAATTTTTTTTGTGTTAAGATTGTGTTTTATGGGAAAAGGGGAACCAAAACCCCATTTAAATGCATAGCATTTTGTCCGAATAGTATACAAAGTTCTACACCAATGCTTAAGTTCAGATTGCTTCCGGTGGTTCTTGTTTGGTTTGCGATTTCGATTGGAATCATCAACATGATTCATCCAGGTTCAGGTCTGTATTCTGCCGTGTTCTTGCCAGTCGAGCCACCATTTTGAAATTCGTAGAAATACAGTTTGTGGTGCTTTGCAGTCTGTAATCATACCGAATTGGATTGGAACTACGACCACAATTTTATGTTTAGAATACGGGTGGTTCTGTTCATGTGCGATTGTTTGTCTACTGTTTCGTGATACTTTTGGTTAATTTGTCTACTGTTCTACGCTGTTTACTGGCTCAGGTATGCGCTTCTGTAATTGCTTTTGGATTGCATATTTCAGGCATGGGACGTTTGATTAATTTTTCTATCAATACGTTGTAAGCATTTGTTGTTCAGTTCAATTTCATGATTTATCCTATTTCAGAAGTTGCGTTGGATGTCCAGCCTTGTCGGCATCCTTATAAACAAATTGTCGAAAGTGGATGGTCATATCAATAAATTACTAATTGAGTGGTATAGTGTTTCGAGTTGTACTACGTTTGTTCCTAGCTAGTTACTACTCATACTATCTACATTAAACAAATTACATTTGATTTAGATATCTTTGATTGAGTGTAGTGGATTTCCAATTTAGTTGTAGTATCGAAGATTTGCGTAGATTAATCTGATCATTTAGGTAGATTTCTGGCGGGTCAGATATGGTGGAGATTGAAATGTTGTAATATTCCATCTTCTTATTTTTCGTTATGGAGTTTTAAAGAATAAAGGGGTGTGCCTGGTAGCGCCAGGATTGGACCCACTAGGAGATGCCTATTCGGGAATGCCCGTAATGGAAGCCTGCCTTCAGGGTGTATCTGGCTATGGACCAGGGTTGGACCAGTTGGCGGTTGCCCACCTAACAGGGTGTGCCTGGTAGCTCCAGGATTGGATCTGTTAGGGGATGCCCATAAGGGAAGACTACCTTCAGGGTGGACCTGGCAGAGGTCCAGGGTTGGACCAGTTGGTAGATAAGCTTGTCGTGAACAAGTATGTACAGGGCTTTAAGGCACTGTCTCCATATTCTGTAACCTACCTAATCCTTTGTATAATGTCTTGTGGTATCGGTATGACATGTTGTATTTTTATAATGCAGGTGTGAAGGATACCAAGGCGACGCCCAAACCTTAGGCGCCGTTATAACCATCGTTGTGATCGTAGGATGTCTTAGCATCAGGTCAACCAGTCATTTATACATATTAATCGTAATGACTTTAATTAGACTTTAGTATTGTTCTTCTAAAACTGTTTATATTGTATTTTATAACCGATCTATAACTACGTTAGAAAAAGCGCTCTTATATATATATATATATATATATATATATATATATATATATATATATATATATATACATATATATATATATATATATATATATATATATATATATATATATATATATATATATATATATATATATATATATATATATATATATATATATATATATATATATATATATATATATATATATATATATATATATATATACATATATATACATATATACATATATATATACATATATATATTCATAACTTTTTATCTTGTTTTTAATTTGCAATTCGATTTTGTGATGGACATTCCTGGTGGTATGTAGATCATTTACATACATATAAATATATATATATATATATATATATATATATATATATATATATATATATATATATATATATATATATATATATATATATATATATATGTAAGGCATTAATTTATTACGGTCCTGTGTTCTTAAAATTTCATTGTAAACAGACGTTGAACTATATCTTTCTTAAGTAGAACAGTCACCGTTGATGACCACCATATCTGACCCGCCAGAAATCTACCTAAATGATCAGATTAATCTACGCAAATCTTCGATACTACAACTAAATTGGAAATCCACTACACTCAATCAAAGATATCTAAATCAAATGTAATTTGTTTAATGTAGATAGTCTGAGTAGTAACTAGCTCGGAACAAACGTAGTACAACTCGAAACACTGTACCACTCAATTAGTAATTTATTGATATGACTATCCACTCACGACAATTTGTTTATAAAGATGCCGACAAGGCTGGACATCCAACGCAACTTCTGAAATAGGATAAATCATGAAATTGAACTGAACAACAAATGCTTACAACGAATTGATAGAAAAATCAATCAAACGTCCCATGTTTGCAATATGCAATCCAAAAGCAATCACAGAACAGTAGACAAACTAACGCACGTGAACAGACCCACCCGTATTCTGAACATAAAATTGTGGTCGTAGTTCCAATCCAATTCGGTATGATTACAGACTGCAAAGCACCACAAGCTGCATTTCTACGAATTTCAAAATGGTGGCTCGACTGACAAGAACACAGCAGAATACAGACCTGAACCTGAATGAATCATGTTGATGCTTCCAATCGAAATCGCAAACCAAACAAGAACAACCGGAAGCAATCTGAACTTAAGCATTGGTGTAGAACTTTGTATACTATTCGGACAAAATGCTACGCATTTAAATGGGTTTTTGATTCCCCCTTTTCCCATAAAACACAATCCTAACACAAAAATGTATGTAAACCAAAATATAACAGACAATAACGCAATGTTTTAAGCACACAACACAATATATACTTAAACACCGATATACACTCTCTTGGTGAGTAAGAGCTCTGATAAAACCAATCATGTGTTTATTTAATATTAAATAACATTGTAATAAATGTTAATAAATAAAAAGATTTCAAAATGAAAGGAATGGATGCTATCTGAAGAATCAACAGCTGCATAAAATTAAGGAAGTACACAACGTACTATCACAACCACCAGGAACGGATTACGAACTAAACTTTTACAAAGATAATGCATTTAGAGAAGGACAACTAGACCGAATAACAGCGATAGTCATTCAATTAGTAGTAGCACAAAAAATGCGTACTCAGGCTGCACAATCGGCGCATAACGATATGGAACATTTTTCTGTTCATAATTCATTAAAGAAATTATTTGAAACATATTGACTTCCACGACTGAAACATATCATGAGAAATACATAGCAGTTTCCATACCTATTTCACAAGAAACTCTCAGGCAAAAACAAGGATTTGCCATTCCAATAGCGAATTTGCCGGTACCTCTTCATACGATTCAAAATAGATCTTTCAGTACCGTTTCTTAAAACCAATCATGAAGATATTCATCCCCCAGTAATTGTCGTTGCATTCACAAAATTAATAAAATTAACCAGTTCAATAAGCGATTGAAGAACTGCGTTCACTTCAATATCGTTCACCAAACTTTGTAAAGAATTAGAACCAAGCACATCCTTAATGCTGTTGCAACACCCAGTTCAACGTCATCTTCATCAAACTGTGAAGCACAAGATGAATGGGACACTGAAATTAATTGTAATATTTGTACTCATTAGTACGAAGTACAAAGCTACAAGTAAAACATCTAGTGATCTGCTGTCTGTCTTCAGACCAAGATCAAGAGGTTACTCATAGAAACTAGTGAAATCGAAGCAGTACTATTCAAACGGACCTCAACAAATACGAAAAAGTGCAGAAAAACTCAAAATTGATGTACTAGTTTATAATCACAGGTTCGACAAGAAACGAAAACCTGCACGTAAATACAGATCAGATAATTCTGCTGCAATTGAGAAACAAGCTTCCAGCGAAATATTTGCAATCTCCATATGCTGGAACATTGAAAGAGACAAAAATACTCCCTAATGATTAGTACATTGTAAATCGCAGCAAACGAACAAGATTCGTCAATATTGCTGTCGCAAATCTAATAAAACCACAGGTAACATCAGGTGGGGCACCCGACTATTCATCCGAAAACGAAGTCAGCGATGAAAATTCAAAATCATTGGTGACGAAACCGTATGCCACAGTAATTACAGCCAGCGTAAAATAAATCTGTGGCACAAAGAATTTCTGCGTCTGTATAAGAAAATCTTGGTGATAAGGTTTGTTTATTATTTTTGTCCGTGCCGATAGCGCACGAGTATATGCATTCCTATGACCATGCCATCGAGTATTCAATGGACCCTTTTTGTTTTATACGTAAACATTAGTCTATCGGTACTAAACAATACAGTGGCGCACGAACATATTTGGCTTTAGTATTATTTCGATAAATTGAAATATTTTAAGTGTGATTTCGTAAAAACTGGGATACGCAAATCAACTCGAAGAATGCCGATCGGGATACGCAAATCAACTCGAAAAATGCTGATCGGAATACGCAAAACAACTCGAAGAATGCCGATCGGAATACGCAAATCAACTCGTAGAATTCCGATCCCACTTCTGAGATATAAGAGCGCTTTTTCTAACGTAGTTATAGATCGGTTATAAAATACAATATAAACAGTTTTAGAAGAACAATACTAAAGTCTAATTAAAGTCATTACGATTAATATGTATAAATGACTGGTTGACCTGATGCTAAGACATCCTACGATCACATTGATGGTTATAACGGCGCCTAAGGTTTGGGCGTCGCCTTGGTATCCTTCACACCTGCATTATAAAAATACAACATGTCATACCGATACCACAAGACATTAAACAAAGGATTAGGTAGGTTACAGAATATGGAGACAGTGCCTTCAAGCCCTGTACATACTTGTCCACGACAAGCTTATCTACCAACAGGTCCAACCCTGGACCTCTGCCAGGTCCACCCTGATGGTAGTCTTCCCTCATGGGCATCCTCTAACAGATCCAATCCTGGAGCTAACAGGTACACCCTGTTAGATAGGCAACCACCAGCAAGTCCAACCCTGGTCCATAGCCAGATACACCCTGAAGGCAGGCTTCCATTACGGGCATTCCCTAATGGACATCTCCTGGTGGGTCCATTCCTGACTCTACCAGTCACACCCCACTAGGTAGGCAACTCCAAGTAGGTCCAACCCGGGACCTCTGCCAGATCCACCCTACTTGGACGAATTTCCCTCAGGTCCAACCCTGGTCGAAGCCAGATCCACCCTGAGGAAGAAACTCCTGCACCCACGGTGCAAGTACTGAAATACAGGTCTAATCTTGGAACAAGCCAAGCACGCCCTTATCCTAACATTGAGGATAAGGAATTAAGAATATACCTGAATGACAGTGAGAATACTCACTCAACAATTAGCAATACGCCATCAACATACAGCATTGGTTTGACCAACAGCATCGCTCGTCCCTTGGACCGCGTCACCCCTCGTATGCACTCACACATGCACAATTCACCCACTCACAACCATAGTGCACAGTCTCACGCATCAACGGTGACTGTTCTACTTAAGAAAGATATAGTTCAACGTCTGTTTACAATGAAATTTTAAGAACACAGGACCGTAATAAATTAATGCCTTATATATATATATATATATATATATATATATATATATATATATATATATATATATATATATATATATATATAGAAGAAGCGTAAGTTATATAGACATGAACAAAGGGCTTACTTATGCATTACTCATATATTAATCTCAATAGATATAAGAAAGTCGACTAAGCTAAAATAAGTTATATATAGGACTCAACAATAATATATCAAACAGAGTTGTCTGTGTTGTCTGTACCACTATGCTTAAATAAACGTTTTTTAAAACATAGTCGCTTAAAGAATAAATTTAAATGGCGCAGTCGGTAGGATACAACGCGAGACGTATTAATATCTAAAAAAATACGGTTTGTTTCAACAACTTATTCGCGACTAAACGAACTAGAAAAATTCGAAAACTCAAGAGTCCCCGTAAATCGAGTGGCCGAGTCCGAAAAACATCCCAGCTACAGTTCCTGAGTAAGTCGACCTGTGAACGCATCAACAAAGGAGCCAAGCAGACCAAAAAGCAGTTCAACAACGCTGAAGAGCCGAGCCCGAGTTCGAAGAATAACCCGAGTGCAACGCCCATGTACCTAGCAGTAATCACGTAAGTGAAAATTGCATTTTTATCGCTTCAAATATTGTGAATCGTAAAGGAAAATGGCACAACCCAAGTTAGAATCTAGATATCTCGATACTATCCCAGAATTTCATGGGCATGGTAGCAAATATCATATTTTGTTAAAACTGCGGAAGCACTAATTACAAAATTCTATAATGACAATGATCCAAATTGCTATGATAATTTTGTTCTACTTGCAAATGTTAGAAATAAAATCAAAGGAGAAGCTTTAACAGCTATCTCAAATTATGCTATAAGCTCATGGAAAGAAATGAAAAATGCTCTTATAACGTCATACTCTGATAAAAGAGATTGCTATACAATAGCTATAGAAATGTCAAATTTAAGACAAATTAATGAAAACGCATTTGATTACCACAATAAAATGCTAAAACTTTTAAATGCTCATACAGCATACACAGAAAAACAAATCGAAGTAAAGTTTCGCCCCGCTTTAGTAGTGTATGGCAAAACCTTGCTATTCGCGCATTTTTGAGAGGATTAAAAAATCCATTAAAATCATTTTTACAGACACGGAACCCACTATGTTTAAATAGTGCATTACTAATTTTAACTAACAATTATCAATCTGAATCCAATCGTATAGTGAGTAAAAATCATGACCAACCTAAATTCATACAAAAACCAACAAATTATATTAAACCTATATATATTCCAACATTTGACCACCCCAAACCACAACAAACACAGTCTCAATTCAAATAAAACAATACCCAAAACCAACCCCTATGTCAATGCCTACTAGACAACAGTGGCAAAAACCTCAATATTTTCAACAACAAAGATTCCAACCCCAACCCAGACCAAATTTCACATCTAAAGAATTGTTTAACATAGAACCGTCTGATGAAAACGCAGAAAATAGCGAAATGTATTACGAAAACACTGAACTTGAATTTCCTGACAATACTGTTAAAGATGAACTAAATAATGACGAAACAAAAGAAGAAGACTATTTTTTAGATTTTATCAACAATCAAAATTCGGTGAAGTAATGCACCTTAGTAATTTAACAAAATTACCCTATATGACAATTGGCAAATACAAATGTTTGATAGATACCGGTAGTACTAAATCATTTATTAATCCAAAAATCGTAAATGAAATTTAAAAGACTTTGAAATCTATGAAGAAAAATTTACCCTGTTTACAGCAAAAGTAACACACTATATACATTTTTATTTTGATAACATCAGAACGAAATTTTATTTGTTTGAATTTCATAACCAATTTGATATGTTATTAGGGTTAGAAGATTTAAAAATATTACATGCAAAATATAGTATAAATAATGACCAAATTACATTATTAGATAAAGAAACATTTCAACTGAAATATTTCAACAGACCAGTAACACAATTACAACCCGGTGAAACAAAATTTATAAATTACACCACCAAACTAAACGATACAAATTTATTAATTGAAAACAATGAAAACTTCAATACATAAATATTAATTCCCGATTGTCTTGTAAAAATACAAAATCATAAATTTCAAATACCCGTAACAAATGTAGGCAAACAAACAATTGAAATAAATAATTTCGACGAAATTAACTACACTGAAAATTTTAAAATAGCCAACAAAAAAAAATAATATTCAGAACTAATCACTTATTACCATATGAAAAAAACATTTTAGAAAATGTAATAATCAAATATAGCGATTTATTTCATGACGAAAATGATAAACTAACATTCACAAAGAAAATCAAACACGAAATAAGAACTACAGACGATATTCCTGTTCACGTAAAAACATATAGATACCCAAATTGTTATAAAACCGAGATACAAACGCAAATTGCAAATCTTTTAAAGAACGGTATTATAAAAGATAGTTATTCGCCATGGTCAAGCCCTGTATGGATAGTACCAAAAAAAACTGATGCATCTGGAAAGCAAAAATTCCGAATGGTTATAGACTATAGGAAATTGAATGAAAAAACTATTGATGATAAATTCCCCATTCCAAACATCACGGACATTTTACACAAATTAGGTAGATGCAAATACTTTACAACACTTGAACTCGCGTCCGGATTCCATCAGATTGAAGTTAATAAATCAGACACACAAAAAACAGCATTTAGCGTAGAAAATGGTCATTACGAATTCGTCCGTATGCCATTTGGGTTAAAGAACGCCCCCAGTACTTTCCAACGTTTGATGAATTTCGTATTACGAGATTTAATCGGCAAAGAATGTTTAGTATATCTAGACGACATAATAATCTTAGGTTCCTCACTTGAAGAACACACACAAAATTTAGAAAAAGTATTTAAATTATTGCGAGAATCAAACCTCAAAATTCAATTAGACAAAAGTGAATTTCTAAGAAAAGAAGTCGAATACCTTGGACATGTAGTCACCCCATCTGGAGTTAAACCAAATCCGAACAAAATAATTGCTATAAAAAACTTTCCGATACCAAAAACCCAAAAAGATATTAAACAATTTTTAGGACTTTTAGGATACTACAGACGATTCATAAATAACTTTGCTAAAATAACAAAACCACTAACTAAAGCTCTTAAAAAGAATGAAAAAATTAATATTGATAATTTAGAATATAAACAAAGTTTTGAAAAATGTAAAGAATTATTAATTAATGATCCCATATTACAATACCCTGATTTCAGTAAACAATTTATTGTAACCACTGACGCAAGTAATTTTGCAATAGGTGCCATACTAGCACAAAAATTTGATAATAAAGAACTTCCAATTGCATATGCCAGCCGAACATTAAACGAACACGAATTAAATTATAGCACCATTGAAAAGGAACTACTGGCCATTGTGTGGGCAACAAAATATGTTAAACCATATATTTTCGGCGTAAAATTCAAAATTATTACTGACCATAAACCCCTGACATGGTTATTTAGTCTGAAAGAACCAAATTCTAAATTACTTAGATGGAAATTAAAATTACAAGAATTTGATTATGAAATCGAATATAAAAAAGGCAAATTAATTTGTATTGTATTAGCGCAGACTTAAAAATGAGTAAAGGATTAGCTTTACAAATAGATCACACATACGGAACAAAATATTACTTGAAACATTTCAAACAACGAAAAATTAATGACATATTATTGCATAAAATTAATTCTGATAAAATAATTTTCAACCTTGTAACAAAAAATAACTATTTCGATAAACCAACATATAAAAATTTAGAAACAAACTTAAACAATCTAAAATTTTATCTAATTAAAAATGAAATTGACGAAATAGCAATCCTCAAATTAGGATGTGGAAAAGATAAGTTTTCATGGGAAAAAGTAAAAGAAATATTATTAAAAACATTTAAAGACACAAACATCAAAATTCTGCTTTATAAATTACCCGAAACAGAACTGAATGTACTAGACACTGAAACAAATAACCCCGATTTAGACAAAGAAAGCGAAGTAACAAACATATTGATTCACAAAATACAATTCACTCAGATGACGAATCCCCAATATCAGGAATAGAATTTAGCGAATCACCCATTAATGCAGGACAAAATCAAATCATATTCCATTTAACAGATTTCCCTGAATTAAGAGTAAAATTACTTAGACCATTCGAAACAAAAAATCGTGTCGAAGTTTATTTACCTAGAAACGATTTAGCTAATCATATTTTAAAATTCTTTAAAGATTTTGTAAAAATGAAAACAAAATATTATTGCATTTTTAATGATGAATTGTATCATAATGTGAATGTGATTCTACGAAGATACTTCTTATATAAATGTATTAATTTAGTAAGTTGTAAATTCGAATTAGAAAATATAATTAACAAAGAACAGCAATTAGAAACTATTCAAAAATATCACGAGGGTAAAACAAATCATCGTGGTATAAACGAAACGTTAAGACGCATCAAAGAAAAATATTACTGGCCAAACCTACACATATTCATTCAAAATTACATTAACAAATGCGAAGTCTGTTTAAAAACCAAATACGAAAGAAATCCATTACAACAAAACATTAAAGAAACTCCCACGGCAAATAAGCCATTTGAAATAATTCATATTGATGTAATTTCATTAGAAAAATCCAAATTCTTAACTATAATAGATAGTTTCTCTAAATTTGCACAAGCTTTTGAACTAAAAAATATGACCTCTATTGAAGTAGCGAGAAAACTTTTACAATACTTTTCTTTGTATGTAATACCCGAAAAAATCATTTCAGACAACGGAGTCGAATGCAATAATAAATTAATTAAAAAATTTTTGAAATTACATAAAATAGAAATTCATTTCGTTAGTGTTGATAACCCTAATTCTAATGGAAATGTAGAAAGATTCCATTCAACCTTAATCGAACACTTAAGAATACTTAACGTACAAAAGGAATATTTAGATTTGGAATTAAACGAAAAAATTCAATATGCAATTTTAGGATACAACAATTCAATTCATTCCGTAACAAAATTTAAACCTCTTATATTAATATTTGGATACACAGGAAAGGAAGAAATTGCCTTAAGGGCGTTGGATACCACTCTAAATTTCAATTAAAATCGCAAAATCTACTTCTTGTTTTTTAAAACTTACAGTGGTACAAATTAAATATAATTTACGGTACACGTTAACAATACTATTACGTATTGACCTGCATCGACGTTTTGTGGATAAATTATTTTGAATATAATTGCGAGGCGTATTATATTTTGTCAATTCCAACACCTATATTAATAAAACTCTAAAATATAATGAAAATTTAAACCTGTAGTGCAAACGAATGTTGTTTAAGGATTCTTTTAAAGAATTAACTTTTATAAATCGTTCTTCCGCTTTCTTAGAAAATAAGAAGTTCTCCACTCCAATAATGCATCATCTTATTATTGAATGAGCAATTAAATTTGTCTTGATAGTAACACTTATGCTTTACTTGACTGTTGTAGTGCTACACGGTTCATTTAGAAAGAGATGGATGGTGAATAGACTTGAGATATCATAGACATTTAGGCTACTACTTATCATCAAAAACCTTATTGACATATTACATTTTATAACAGATAATAATGAGTGTTTTATTTTAGTTAGCAACATTTAATATTATAAAAGGGATATGACATGATAAATAAATAAATGCGAGTACAATAAAAATTAAAAAACTTAAATTTAGGTTTCCCAAGTAGCTAATAAATTACGCCACTACTAATATTGTTCGATAAATTCAAAAAGCATCTCGCACACAATTCAAAATAAAACGGGTGTAGTAATCACAGAAAAAGATAAAAAATTTAAACTTTCCAAATTAAAAAGACCAAGGAAAATTATTAAAGAAGCAAATGTTTGGGATGTTTCCTGTTCGGAACGGGAATAGCAACAGAACACTTAAAGGATATAACACACAATCCCGGCGCAATCACTAGTCATCTAGGTAAAGCTAAATATTATATCAATACTCATATAACACATTATAACTACAACTTAAAAAACTTATACGACGAATATCAAGACCTGAATGAACAAATAAACTCATTGGAAATTAAAATAGCAAACCAAACAGAACAAGTAAAACGAGAATATGTTAATCATTTAAAATTATTAAATTATTATAAAAATGAGGTTAAAATTAAATTTGAAAATTTAAATATTGTAGAAACCCCCAGAACGAAGCGAGGATTAATAAACGGTTTAGGCTCAATTATAAAAAGTATAACAGGCAATTTAGTTTCAGAAGACGCCGTAAATACGACAAACTAATACATGAACTTAAAAACAACCAAAATATTATTCAAAATAATATTAAACAAAACTATAATTATAACTACAAAATTGTTAAACAATTCAATGAAACCATTAATTCCCTCAAACACAATCAGTTACTTTTAAACCATTATAACATACCCTCAACTTGTAAATAATGTTAATGGATATAATTACGAAGTCCTCGAAAATTTAAATTACTTCGAATTACTAAATCTTTTAAAAACATTTTGCAAGTTAGAAAAATTTGATATTCACGTACTTGTCATTGTGCCACTTTACCTTGATAATGAAGTTGATTTAATGCAATTATTACCAATACCAACCCTTGTGAAAGAAGAATATGTGACCATACTACAAAAAGAAACCCAAGTGTTAAAAGTTAATAAAGAGTTATACGAAATCAATAAAACAAATACATTATTGTAATGATATAGGTCATAAATTAAATAAAAAATCGTGTATGTACCAAATAATAATTAATCAAGAAAATTATAATTGTACATTTATAAATATTTACGACTTCAAAGAGAATGTACTCGAAATAAGTAATACTAATTTTGCAATCATACTAAATAAGATAAATAAAAAAATAAATATTAAATGTAATAATGAATATGAGGAATACATAAATAACAAAGGCATTTATTTGGTGAAAAATGATTATTGTAAAATGAACTGTAAAAATATTAAAACAAATACAATTAATGGTACACCCATTATAATAACTAACTATAAATTTGATCTCAATGAAAAGATTAAATTAAATTTCACTATTAATTTAGAACATGTAAAAGAAATGAATATTTTAAAAGAAATTCCCAAGGAAATAACCGAATTGGAAACAAACCGTCTTACAACTCATGGAATAATTAAATATTGTATGATCGGTATTATAATTATAATATTACTTTTGATATCAATTAAATTATGTAAAAATCAAATGGTAAAACTAAAAATTATTCAACCACGTGAAAATAATTATCCCGTTAGGCTTGAATCTCGGGATGGAGGAGTTATATAGGCATGAACAAAGGGCTTACTTATGCATTACTCATATTACTCATATATTAATCTCTATAGATATAAGAAAGTCGACTAAGCTAAAATAAGTTATATATAGGACTCAACAATAATATATCAAACAGAGTTGTCTGTGTTGTCTGTACCACTATGCTTAAATAAACGTTTTTTAGAACATAGGGTAACACGACCAGTTTTGGCACAGTTAAGAAAATTCTCTACTCTTTTGAGGATTAAAAAAAATATGGATAATATATTTATATAATAATTGAAATTTTTTAAAGTTTAAGTGTTTTATAAAGTAAAAAAAAAATTAAATTGTTTATTGATGTTTTAGGTAATTTTGTTCACAATTTATAATTCGATGTTAAAGTGCCAGTTTTGGCACGGTGGTTGCCTTTAAGAGAACAGTCCTTTCTAGTAGTAGCACGGCAAATATAGTTATAAATTTATATATTTTAGCTTGGATTTCCTAAAATTTAGGTATATATTTATAAAAAAACACTTGCAGTAGCTTTATTTTATAAATTTTTAAATTATAGAGGTAGGTATTATACCTATCTAAAGCTAAATTTAATATTTATAAAGTTCTAAATTATAAATGTAGACAACAATATTATTCTTTATCTATAATGCAAATGATATTTTAATTAAATAATAATTTTTAATCGAAATATTAAAATTACTTATAAATAGGTAGGGTAAAACGACCAGTTTTGGCACATCGCTAGTAATGGCACAGGTATCAAAAACTTGGTTTTATACGTTTAAAATTGTGCAAATGCGTAGGTATAACAACGATTTAAATATTTATATATAGTTTTAAACAAGAAAAAACCTTTAGAACGTCCATTTTAAAATTATTAATTAAAAAAAAAAACGAATATTGTTTAGCGATATCAAAATTGTACTTTTCACAGCCATTTCTAGTTAGTTTACGGTTACCATAGCTTAAGCAATTACAATCATATTTACTAGAAAAACGTATTTTTTTAATATGTACCTGGTTAAATAAACTAAATGAATAGTTCATCGAAACATTTCAAATGTTGAATATTGACTTTTTTTTATTTTTTAATATTAAAAACACGTGTTCATTAATTGGTATGAAATTTGGAAGAGCCACCAATAAAAAAACACTTTATGCTTACAGCGCTTTTCTATTGAGCGGCCGCTGCTATAAATAAAATAATAAACAGAGACTCTCTGACAGTAAGCAAGTGAGGTTAGAATATTAATGTTTTTACATATTTCTTATAACAAGAACAAATTTTAACTACAGATAAATAATTCTTTAAAAGGTATGTATCAGTTATTATTTACATTATACGTACACTGAAATTTTATTGTTTATCTCATAAAAAATAAAAATCTAAAACATGACCTATTTAATTTATTTTTGTATTCGTTTGAATAAATTATTTTTATTTTAGTGAAAACTGGTAAAAACAATGACACCGTTAATAAAAAGGGTAAAAAGAAATGTGAAAAATTAAGAATTAGAACCAAAACCTCTTATACAGGTGGGGCAAAACAACCTCCCTAGTTTCAACAGAGAATTGTGAAGCTAGCAGAGGTCGTAACAGGGTAGGAATGGCGTGAATGGCGGCAGAAAGATATGCCGTGTGTATGTGTTACAAAAGGATTCAGTCGTAAACACAATGTGGACGAACGAGCAGCGCGCTTTTGCCGTGGAAGCATACATACGCGAAAAGGAGTCTGTAATCGCCGCCCAGCACATTTCCATCTTTCTGGCGGTGTAAATAAACAAAATTTTCGATATTGGTGCGAAAACAATCCGAGGGTGATCCACGAGAAGCCTCTGCATAGTGATCGTGTCACAGTTTGGTGCGCAATTTCCCGAATAGGGATTATCGGGCCTTACTTTTACTACAGGAAAGAAATTGGGCAGTTACCGTCAATTCTGGGCGCTATATGAACATGCTCCAGAATTTTTTTGCCTCTGCTCTTAAAGAACTTGGTCTCGAGAATGTCTGGTTTCAGCAGGACGGGGGGGAAGCCACAGCCCACACAGCGCGGGCATCAATGCTGGTTTTGAAGGAAATGTTCCCCGCGTGCTTTGTCTCCCTGAGAGGAGACAATCCGCACGGAAATTCGCCGTATACCTGAAGAAATGCTTGAAAGGGTTATGCAAAACTTCAAAAGTCGCTTGCAGCAGTGTGTAGACAATGAAGGACAACACTTGGCCGATATGATTTTTAAAACTACATAAGATAAAACTGGCCATGTAACTACTTTATTTTATTGAAATAAATTTTTTGTATCTCGACTCCTTTTTCTTTAATTCACTTGCAAAACTAGGGAGGTTGTTTTGCCCCACCCGGTACACTTGAAAAAATACTTTTATCTGAAATTACAAGATGAAAAGTATTCTTATCTAAAAAAATTAAACTAGAAAAGATTTCAATTTTTCATTGTTCACAAAATTTTAATGCAAGAAAAGTATTAAAAATTTTGATGTAATATACCTATTTATAAGTAATTTTAATATTTCGATTAAAAATTATTATTTAATTAAAATATCATTTGCATTATAGATAAAGAATAATATTGTTGTCTACATTTATAATTTAGAACTTTATAAATATTAAATTTAGCTTTAGATAGGTATAGTACCTACCTCTATAATTTAAAAATTTATAAAATAAAGCTACTGCAAGTGTTTTTTTATAAATATATACCTAAATCTTAGGAAATCCAAGCTAAAATATATAAATTTATAACTATATTTGCCGTGCTACTACTAGAAAGGACTGCTCTCTTAAAGGCAACCACCGTGCCAAAACTGGCATTTTAACATCGAATTATAAATTGTGAACAAAATTACCTAAAACATCAATAAACAATTTAATTTTTTTTTTTTACTTTATAAAACACTTAAACTTAAAAATTTTCAATTATTATATAAATATATTATCCATATTTTTTTTAATCCTCAAAAGAGTAGAGAATTTTCTTAACTGTGCCAAAACTGGTCGTTTTACCCTATATTACATAAAAATTTTTAATACTTTTCTTGCATTAAAATTTTGTGAACAATGAAAAATTGAAATCTTTTCTAGTTTTATTTTTTTAGATAAGAATACTTTTCATCTTGTAATTTCAGATAAAAGTATTTTTTCAAGTGTACCGGGTGGGGCAAAACAACCTCCCTAGTTTTGCAAGTGAATTAAAGAAAAAGGAGTCGAGATACAAAAAATTTATTTCAATAAAATAAAGTAGTTACATGGCCAGTTTTATCTTATGTAGTTTTAAAAATCATATCGGCCAAGTGTTGTCCTTCATTGTCTACACACTGCTGCAAGCGACTTTTGAAGTTTTGCATAACCGTTTCAAGCATTTCTTCAGGTATACGGCGAATTTCCGTGCGGATTGTCTCCTCTCAGGGAGACAAAGCATGCGGGGAACATTTCCTTCAAAACCAGCATTGATGCCCGCGCTGTGTGGGCTGTGGCTTCCCCCCCCCGTCCTGCTGAAACCAGACATTCTCGAGACCAAGTTCTTTAAGAGCAGAGGCAAAAAAATTCTGGAGCATGTTCATATAGCGCCCAGAATTGACGGTAACTGCCCAATTTCTTTCCTGTAGTAAAAGTAAGGCCCGATAATCCCTATTCGGGAAATTGCGCACCAAACTGTGACACGATCACTATGCAGAGGCTTCTCGTGGATCACCCTCGGATTGTTTTCGCACCAATATCGAAAATTTTGTTTATTTACACCGCCAGAAAGATGGAAATGTGCTGGGCGGCGATTACAGACTCCTTTTCGCGTATGTATGCTTCCACGGCAAAAGCGCGCTGCTCGTTCGTCCACATTGTGTTTACGACTGAATCCTTTTGTAACACATACACACGGCATATCTTTCTGCCGCCATTCACGCCATTCCTACCCTATTACGACCTCTGCTAGCTTCACAATTCTCTGTTGAAACTAGGGAGGTTGTTTTGCCCCACCTGTATAAGAGGTTTTGGTTCTAATTCTTAATTTTTCACATTTCTTTTTACCCTTTTTATTAACGGTGTCATTGTTTTTACCAGTTTTCACTAAAATAAAAATAATTTATTCAAACGAATACAAAAATAAATTAAATAGGTCATGTTTTAGATTTTTATTTTTTATGAGATAAACAATAAAATTTCAGTGTACGTATAATGTAAATAATAACTGATACATACCTTTTAAAGAATTATTTATCTGTAGTTAAAATTTGTTCTTGTTATAAGAAATATGTAAAAACATTAATATTCTAACCTCACTTGCTTACTGTCAGAGAGTCTCTGTTTATTATTTTATTTATAGCAGCGGCCGCTCAATAGAAAAGCGCTGTAAGCATAAAGTGTTTTTTTATTGGTGGCTCTTCCAAATTTCATACCAATTAAAGAACACGTGTTTTTAATATAAAAAAATAAAAAAAAGTCAATATTCAACATTTGAAATGTTTCGATGAACTATTCATTTAGTTTATTTAACCAGGTACATATTAAAAAAATACGTTTTTCTAGTAAATATGATTGTAATTGCTTAAGCTATGGTAACCGTAAACTAACTAGAAATGGCTGTGAAAAGTACAATTTTGATATCGCTAAACAATATTCGTTTTTTTTTTAATTAATAATTTTAAAATGGACGTTCTAAAGGTTTTTTCTTGTTTAAAACTATATATAAATATTTAAATCGTTGTTATACCTACGCATTTGCACAATTTTAAACGTATAAAACCAAGTTTTTGATACCTGTGCCATTACTAGCGATGTGCCGAAACTGGTCGTTTTACCCTAGTGGCTTAAAGAATAAATTTAAATCGTACGCTACTGTGGAGTGCCTTGGGCTGCGCAAGGCATCGTAGTGGGGGACGACTGTCCAATCTGCCATGTTCCATTTGATGTAGTTTGGCGTTGCACATTTACAGGGTTGTCCAAGAAACATCGTTTAAGTTAGTTTTGTATTTTAAACAAATATCCTTGCAAAGGAATTCTACAATTTCAAAACAATTATGAAATGTAATACCTGACAACTATTTAAATGCCAAGTTCTACCGAATGTCCGTCGTACTCAGAAGAAAGGTGAAGAAAGTTTCGGGAAGGACGGTCTACCAAATATTTATGTTTAAAAATATATTTTTACATGTACCACTTCTATTAAATAATAAAATATAAAATTAGCAATGATTAGGATCGTCCTCTCAGTTGTTGTAAATTTATTAGTGAACATGGAATAAATTAACGTTATTTATACCTACAAAAATAATATTCTTTATTTTAAATCATCTGCAGTGACTTGCATTGGTTAAATCATATCATATTTTTCTAATTTATAATATTTGGCTAGAATGTCGAATATAGGAGTAGCTGAAAACTCAATTAAATCTGAAAATAATATTATAATAATGTGATGAGTTTTCTTATTTGAAATCGAAGAAAAAGAAAAGACAATATATTAATAAGTTTGAATATTAGTTTATATTTTAATTGACACAAGGTTTACAAACGAGGCTGAATAAAACTTGTCGATAGAAACAGCTTCGGTGCTTGACTGACTTGTTTATATAAATTTATTTTTTTAATTGTTGTATTGTTACCCTGCCAAACACATAAATAACACAGCATAAATAAAATCATTAATAAATTCATTAATCACAACACTCCTCCTTAATAATTTTAGAACGAAGTTTTATAAATACGTTTCGACTAAGTGGCTTGGTAAGTATGTCAGCAAGTTGCTCACTGCTTTGTACATGTTTAATGTTTACAGTCCTACCAATATGTTCCTGGATAAATTTTCTGGGAATCTCTTTATGTCTTTTGCCTTTCGTGGTTTTGCCCTCATGGGCGTTGTGTAACATGTGTATAGCAGATTGGTTATCCACGAACAAAGTAATGGGTGAGTCCGGGTCAAGAATCCTGCGTTCACGTCCGATCCTCCTGATCCAGCTGACTTCATCGATGGACGAGACAGCAGCTCTGTATTCTGCTTCGGCCGTCGAAGTGGCGACGAGACGCTGCTTTTGTGTATACCAAACGATTGGTCCTCCTCGTCTCAGAAGAACTCCACTCGTCGAATGCCCCGTTTCGGCGTCTCCTCCGTAGTCCGAGTCTGAATAGGCCTCCAGTGTATACAGAAAAAAAAGATTTGAAAAATCTCCTAATACTCTAGATAATTTATCTAATGTTCGTCATTGATTTTCAGCCTTCTAATTACAATAGTTGATTTATCTAATTAGGAATAGCCAACTCATCTAATATATACATATACCATATTATCTACTTAACTAGTCAAATTATAAAATAGAAATAGTTAGTTTATCGAATGATGATTTGTTATTTTAACAAAAACAGTACGTAAATTAACTATTTAGTTTAGATGAATAAACTAAAAATAACAGAAAATTTATCTATTTAAAATAGATACAAAATCCTTTTAAATATTTAAATTGTCTAATGTTATTAGATACTTTAAATAATTGGAATATATTAATCAACTAATAATGTTAGATGTTTTCAATATAAATAAATATATGAATTATCTAATTATATTGGTTTATAAAATAATCTAAAACATATAAATTTAGTTAAATAATTTATTTAAATAATAAAAAATTACATTATAGTAATATTGTTACAAAAATGGTGGTATAACTTAATTATATGTGTACATTAATTAATTTTTTTACAACATCTGGAACGAAACCTTACAAATGCATCTGACGAGGTTCGTTCGGATTTCTAATAGAAATTGGAAGGTACTCAACCCAGCTTTGAACTGTATTTACTTCTCTTGTGGCTAAACCCTAAAATGGATTAGTTTCATTAATTATATACATAAATGTTACGAATTTTATTTTGAGACATAGTTTAAAAGAATGTTTCGATAGCTATGTTGAACTATGCATGTACGAACATATGGTTTATGTTTTAAAGTGTCAAGCGAGTTAACACTTGAGAGATGTTTATGACCCTAACTTAGGTATACGAGGCAAATGCATCACGCAGCGTTCCTTTGTGGATGCTGGTAAAAATTATATTAGTTTGTGTTGAGTGCTGAAGTGATAAGCAGTGTTAATAATATTACTGTGTGCCGTGAATTGTGTTTGATTGTTGCCGAAATTATTGGATTAATAGCAGACGTGATAAATGTGAGTAAATCATTGTTATTCTGTGCGTGTTTCCTTAACATTCCCGAAATTATGAATAAGTTGTCGATTGTACATTGCTGTCGATGTCAGCTTATCCTTTCTGAAATCACAGGTCGTTTGGGATTGTACATTGCTGTCGATGCATTCAGTCTGTGTATTTCTCCGTTAGGACCTAACTCCTGGTACACGGGTCGTTTGGGATTGTACATTGCTGTCGATGCATTCAGTCTGTGTACTTTTCCGTCAATTCCTAGTAGACAGCCAGATTGTTTATCTGGTTTGGGCCTGATGTAGGTCAGATCGACTGGGTGTCGATCAATGTAGTTGTAGACAGTCGGATTGTTATCCGGCTTGGGCCTGGGCAGGTCAGGTCGACCGTTGTGTCGGCCAATGTAGCTGTAGACAGTCGGATTGTTATCCGGCTTGGGCCTGGGCAGGTCAGGTCGACCGGAGTGTCGACCAATGTAGTTGTAGATAGTCGGATTGTTATCCGGCTTGGGCCTGGGCAGGTCAGATCGATCAATGTAGAAATGTGTTTTTGGGCCTGAGCAGGCATATGTGATTTTTGGGCCTGAGCAGGCATTTGTGTTTTTGGTCTATTGACCAGTTATTCGATTGAATCGAATTGTATTATATTCCTAAATCCCTATGTTGACCGTTGGTATGTGGAATTCTGTGTGAGATTCCAAGTGAGTTGTTTTGTGGCAACACAGAGTAACATGGTGTATTTTTGTATTCAGGTGAACGGGACGACGTGTAGACCCGGAGACGTGTGCCACGATTAGGGAGCCCACTCGCCAAGATCTTTGCCCCTAATTGAATTAATATTGTAAATATATGTAATAGTGTAGATCCGACAATAAACGCTGTTAAACTCAATCGCTTTGCTTTATATTAATTTATATTACAAAAAAAAATATCTTCGGTTTAACATAAATATATACATAAATACAGTGCCTCACAAAATTATTCGTACACTTTCATCTTACAAGTATAAATCAAAATAAATACTGCATTGGAAAGATATCTAATTTACAATATCACTCAATTTATTTTCCATTTATATCACAATCGAATTATAATGATCAAATTTAAAAAGTTATAAGAACAACGTGCTTAACTTTGATAAAGACAAAAAAAAAGCAAGAATGAACACGCAAAATTATTCGTACAGCTGCGCATAATGGGTATTAACTTGTAGGTACAACAAAAATGTTACAATATATTTCTTATTCTGATGTGGTACTGGTTGCCTTTAACATTTTTACGTATAATATAAAAAATGGGTCGCAAGAAACAAGAAACAACTTTAGCCGAAAGAAAAATATGTCTTAATCTAATATGCCAAGGCAAATCATTAAGAGAAGTTGCTGCAATTATTGGTAGACCACATACTACTGTTCAGAGTATCATAAACAAATACAAAAATGAGGGTCAATTAAAAAATTAGGCGGTCGTGGCCGGAAAAAACTGTTAAAACCTTAGAATGAGAAATATATTGTGCGTCAAATCAAAATTAACCCTAAGAAATGCATCAAAGATTTGACATCTGAGATATCAGAAATAATTAATAAACCAATTTCTACCGAAACAATCCGCAGAACATTGAGGAAGGCTGGGTACAATGGCCGTATAGCACGAAAGAAACCGTATATTTCTAAAGTTAACAGAATGAAGAGACTTTTGTTCGCTAAACAGTACATAAATGAAGGCCCTGAATTTTGGAATAGAGTTATTTTTTCCGACGAAAGTAAGTTTAACTTATTTGGTTCAGACGGCAAACCTATAGTGTGGAGAAAACCAAATTGTGAACTAAATCAAAAAAATTTATGTGCTACGGTGAAACACGGCGGTGGGAACGTGATGGTATGGGGCTGTATGTCTGCTGGTGGAGTAGGCAACCTGCATTTTGTGAAAAATATAATGAATAAAAATCAGTATTTATCAATTCTTAAGGATAACTTACAATCATCTGCGGTTAAACTAGGGTTGGGAGGGAATTATCTGTTCCAACAGGATAATGACCCTAAACATACGGCACACATTGTTAGGGAATGGTTATCATATAATGTGCCAAAGCAACTCAAAACACCTCCACAATCGCCTGATGTTAATCCTATTGAGAACTTATGGTCAGAACTGGACAGGCGACTAAGGACTAGATCCATATCAAGCATAGCTCAAGTTCGAAACTGTCTTACCGAAGAATGGTTAAATATTTCTGCTACAGTGACATCTAAATTAGTGGAATCAATGCCTAGGCGACTAGAAGCTGTAATTAAAGCAAATGGTTACCCTACTAAGTACTAAAATATTATAACATTAATTTAGTTGGTAAATATTTATATGTGTACGAATATTTTTGTGGTGTATTTTTGTGATTTTTTTTCGTTTTATGTAAATAACTATTAACTAGAAAATTTATATACTATGTATCCAACCATTGTAAGTTAATTTCAATATATTAAGGCATACTATTAGAACTTTTTTCAAATTAAATTTCTTTCGTAAACACATTTTATATTGGTTTATACTAGTAAGTCAGAACTGTACGAATAATTTTGTGAGGCACTGTATATAAAAACGTGTCAGAATCCTTTATTTTGACAAACATTCTTAGGTTATATTTTATCACAAAATCAACTTTAACTTACCTTTGAAATCAGGTATCAGGGCATCTAACTTCCATAGAATAAGAAGTCGTTCCCACTCACTAATGCCTTGACCCTCACTCATTATGTTCAAAATATGTTTGGTGCACAGGCAACGCGAATATGATATACATATATGTTGCACAATATTATTACATTGTAGTTTACTAAACTACACAGTTAAATAAGCAACGTATTCAAATTGATCTAATTATTTGGATATATTATCTATTTGCATTAGGTAAAACCACCAATAATATTCTTCAACTCACTCATTCATTCTTTATCAGTTCCATATATTTTAAATAGCCGAATCATCAACAACTATAGACGAATCATCAAATTTTCAGTATTTGCAACAACTATATATATTAGCTGAAAGACCATTTTAATTTGTTCTCAGAAACATATATTTTAAGTAGATAAAACATCTATATTTTTAGTTGCACAGCAAAAACGAACATTAGGTAATTGATCTATTTTGTAGAATAGCCAACAAAAGTTTTAAATGCTCTAATTTTTTAGGGAAAACAGCTAATGTATTAGGTCAAATAACTATTGTTTTATTTGAACGACCTATATTTTTAACTAAAAATATCATATATTCTTCATTAGATAATTCATCTATTCAAATTTAGTTGTTCTAACTAATATTATAGATATTTTAGCTAATGTAAAAACAACTAATTGCAATTAGTCAAATTCTCTAAAGTTTTTCTTTTAGTACCTCCATTGAAGAAAATCCCGGCTTTGATCGTTCCCTTGAGATGAGATACTGAAAAATTCTTCTTACCATTTTCCATAGGTTTCTTGCATTGACGACTCAAGAAATTCACGGCAAACCCAATGTCCGGACGAGAAGTTGTGGAGAGATAAAGAAGACTCCTAATAGCTTCGCGATACGGAGTGTCAGTCGACACGGGCTTGTCGTTTATTCGGTTGCACGAGTTACATTCGAAACGTTGTAGAATTTTCTGTATATATTTTGCCTGACTCACAGAAATTCCTTCCGGTTCAACTCGAAAATCCATTCCGAGATATGATATTTAATACGATTATTTATCATTATTAATCACAACATAATGTTTCATCTTTCTTAAAAACATTGAAATTATCTTTGCTAATTACAACAAATAGTTCTTACATCATGCTAATTTATTCTACAATATTAGCTAGTATTAGAATTAAATTAGACGTTCGTATAATGTTTATATATTTGTGCGCAGAATAGTTTCCGTTTATAGAAAACATTCTATATTCATATATCTCTGCTGATGCTAAATTGTTACGTTTTATGTCTATTGATTTATAATTGAAATTAGCATGCAGCTGTGAACCATGGACAAAATCATAAATAATGTTATATATATATATATATATATATATATATATATATATATATATATATATATATATATATATATATATATATATATATTATATAATATAATTGAACTAATGAATACATTTTTACTTTCTTATACACAGTATAAGTAAGTATTGTAATCATGAAAAATTTCGAACTCGAGATTTTAACGGAAATATACGTTTTGACCTTCCCTGAATCGATTCCGACTATTTTTGGAATGACGTCCGTATGTGTGTGTGTGTGTCTGTGTGTGTGTGTGTGTGTGTGTGTGTGTGTGTGTGTGTATATGTGAGCGCTCTACAGCCCAAACGGCTAAAGGGAAAATTATGAAATTTTAAACTTAAGATTTGTATGTGCCTGGCACGGAAACCTCCTATTTTTGAAAACCATATTCCGACCGGAAGTGCATGTTTACCCTAGTCATTTTTTGAAGTTTCTGCAATTACTCAAAAATGGTTAGAGTTACAGAAAATTTTTATGAACAAAAATTAATGATATTTATATTTAGCACAACTTTTGTTTGAATCTTTTTTCCAAAAAAAGTACTGGTTTCAAAATAAATTTCTGCTTATTATATATATTGTTACATAAATCGTAACATCTGCGCCTGTCAATTGTTTAACAAAATAGACTTAAATAATTTGAAGTTTGACATTTAATATTTATTCTAAGAAACATATTTAGTGTAAAAGCGATCTAAAGGTTAGAACAAATATTATAAATTAGAAAAATAATGTAACTACGATATGGTTTAACCCATATGCGGATAAGAAAGTTCGGTGCATGACACTGCAGATTTTTACGTATGTAATAGAAGAAAATTAGCGCCGATTTAAATATGGTGCGTCCAAGTGTCTTCCGAACGGGAGCTTGTTTAGTGATATTCGCAGTATGTATGTAACGACTTTCGCGAACGAGAAGCCGTACGTTCGAGAAGCTCGGCATTTTTCTCAACGAGATTTAAAAGATAAAAGACGGGAGATAATTTCTGAATACTGGACTTTTACATGAAATTATAGTTAAGGCCGTTAAGGCAAATTAATAAAATTGAAATAAGATACTGAACTACGGTAAATAGTAAATTGCAACTTGAGGAGCCTCATCTGGTTCTAATTATCCGGACAACTCAAGGTAGGAACACGTTACACAAAATTACGGGATGATAAACTACAAAATTTGTTGGGCACGTGTGCCACAAAAATATACAGCCCCGGAACCACGGGGTAAGTCGGGTTCCGGTCCAACGGCTCAAATCGTCAGTAATATTTAATAAAATACGAAATACTTATCCTTCGTAGATTGCCTCTATCGGTGACCCAGCTACGGAATTGAATTTATAACACGAGAATAAAAAAACTGTGATGAACGATACGATAATATACAAGACAACCGCCTTGGTAGCTGGTCAACCGACAAGAGGGCGATATTTCGCCTTATTTCACAAAACCACACGTTTATTCCCAAAATGCTTGTTTAATTAGTCCGGCTCAGGGTACACACCTTGCGCGCGCTTATACGCCGAGCGGCAAGAGATACGTAAATCAGCGGTTAGCGTTGAAACCGCTAGATGGCTTGACCATCCACGATAAAGCCGAAATAGACTTCGGGAACTAGCGATAGCGTTACAACATATATGAATTTATTCTGCCTAAACTTATGCTACTTAGTTTTAGAATATCTTAAAATACATATGAATATGAAGTTTTGGGTTTTCGGTGTTTATATTTATTTTTTCTACTTGTGGTATATTTTAACAGAATGTGATATGCTATTTGAGATACACCACTGAAGGTTGGGTTGACAAAACAAATTTAATTTAATTCATTGGTGTCTTAATTGAATGTCAAAAGAAATTATGTTTCTCGTATAATTATATTCATTTATTGACAACCTTTACTTATTTAACTTTATTGTATATCAAAAATGTATGCAGTGTCTAGCTCTGAATTTTCTTATAAATATCAGTTTTAGATAGGAAAGATAATAAAATACAAATTTTAAACAATTAGAAAAAATTATACTATATTTATTTTTTTATACGCAGTATAAGTAAGTATTGTAATCTTGAAAAATTTCGATCTCGAGATTTTAACGAAAATATACGTTTTTTTTTATACATTTTGACCTTCCCTGAATTGATTCCGACTATTTATGGAATGACGTCCGTCTGTGTGTGTATGTGAGGCTGTTTTGTTTTAAGGAAATTTGAAAATTTGATAAACATAACAAAAATATCGCCCGCTAAATATATCCGCAATTGTATACAAATGAAACTATCAGCAACAATACACGAACCATTCAATATAAGATCAGACTTTTTATCGAGATAAAACGGAAACTGAAATTTTAGTTAGTCGTGGCTAGCGTATGACATCATTATAGTAGCCACCTTTAGTGCGGAGGTAGCACTACAATATTAAGCGCTGCTTTACGTTATACGTCAGTATATACTTGTCTGTAGATCAGCGACAGATATCCCGTGGCCAGTAGATCAACTACTGGCGGAGGTCAAGTATATAGACTTAACCTCCTCTACTAGACGTGAGAAGTATTAAATGTAATATTGAAAATAACCTAATTTTTGTTGTAACCGGTGCCATTTTTGAAAATACTTTTCAAATAAAAGCTTTGCGTAATATTAATATCTTTTATTTTCATTTTCACTAATTTTGCTGTAAGTAATACCGTTTTTGAATTAAAGCAGAATATTGAAAAATAAACTCTTTTTTTGTAACCAGTACCTTTTTTACTTTCTTATACTCAGTATAAGTAAGTATTGTAATCATGAAAAATTTCGAATTCGAGATTTTAACGGAAATATACGTTTTGACCTTCCCTGAATCGATTCCGACTATTTTTGGAATGACGTCCGTCTGTGTGTGTGTGTGTGTGTGTGTGTGTGTGTGAGCGCTCTACAGCCCAAACGGGTAAAGGGAAAATTATGAAATTTTAAACTTAATATTTGTATGTGCCTGGCACGAAAACCTCTTTTTGAAAACCATATTCCGACCGGAAGTGCATGTTTACCCTAGTCATTTTTTACAGTTTCTGAAATTACTCAAAAATGGTTACAGTTACAGAAAATGTTTGTGAACAAAAATTAATGATATTTATATTTAGCACAACTTTTGTTTGAATCTTTTTTCCAAAAAAAGTACTGGTTTCAAAATAAATTTCTGCTTATTATATATATTGTTACATAAATCGTATCATCTACGCCTGTCAATTGTTTAACAAAATAGACTTAAATAATTTGAAGTTTGACATTTAATATTTATTCTAAGAAACATATTTAGTGTAAAAGCGATCTAAAGTTTAGAACAAATATTATAAATTAGAAAAATAATGTAACTACGGTATGGTTTAACCCATATGCGGATAAGAAAGTTCGGTGCATGACACTGCAGATATTTTGAAACATGTTTTCTTTTATTTTTATTCGTAAAATGTTGCTGTAAAAACTACCATTTTTGAGTTATAGCAGAAAAAGCCAAAAATGAATAGAGTAAACATGCACTTCCTATTGGAATATTCTTTTCAAAAATAGGAGGTTTTTCTGCCAGGCACATACAAATCTTAAGTTTGAAGTTTTATAACTGTATCTTTTACCGTTTGGGCTGTAGAGCGCACACATACACACAGCCAAACAAACACACACACACACACAGACACGTCGTCTCAAATATAGTCAGACTCAATTCAGGGAAAGTCAAAAGATATATTTCGGTTAAAATCTCGAGTTCGAACATTTTCATGATTACAATACTTACTTATACTTCGTATAAGAAAGTAAAAAGATCTCATTTTACGATTTTAACACTAGGAAAACCCTAAAGGCTAAGTTGTCTTAATTACATAATTTATACACAATTAAATCAATGAACTACACATAAATTACGATTTGACTTAATAATAAAAATATATATGAAAATTGGGTGATTGTGAATCTTTAGGGGTCTTCGTGACAGTTAGCTTCATTTTTGCCTATTTTAACAAAAAATAGCAGTACAAATTACTTATGCATAAAGTTGCTGATTTATATTATAAATGAGATATCACAATATAATATTGTAAAACATAAATATTAATAAAGAACTTGTGTTTATGTGCGAGTGTGTGCGGATTTGTGTGTGTATGTTAAATGTAGGTAAGTTATTTTATCGTAAAGACAAAACACAATGAGTAATTATATTTTCTAGAATTTTTGCATACCAAAATATCGAATGCAAAAACAACAAATGCTTTGTTTAAAAATTCACCGCCGGCTCAGAAACAAATACGCACACGCACACATGGAAAAAGCCGAAAATAATCAGACTCGATTCAAGGATGATGAAAATGTACATTGTCAGTTAACATTAAAAGTTTCAAAATTTCCATACAATACAATATAAAAGTAATAATAAAATAAAAACAAATGGTGTTTCCTGTCTGGGAATGAATTCAATGCTCCAATATCATAATTGCATGTAAACATAGCATAGTAGGAGTGAATTATGTTAATTATTAAAATGATAATTATCACACCAAAAAGGAAATTCAAATTAAATATCAATTAAACATTCATAGTATATAGAGCAGTATTATTATTATGTACAGACAGACGACAACTCGCTATTCACAATGACGAAACTATCAATATTCATTATGTAGGAGTTATTTTCCTTTTTACTAGAGTTGGAAACACTGCCCCTTCTATATGATAACCGTTTGTCTTTTGTCAATACACACATAAGAAAAACATTAGAAGTTGTTTACACGTTGTTGTTATTGTTGTTAAAATAAAACCAAACATCATTAATTGAGTCTCTGCCTTTCATATAATTAATCCTGAATATAAAACCAACAATGGTTATGGGCCCAGGAGCGCGATATGCGAGGTAGAAGATTATAGTGCTCGATCGTTGAAGGACAATACGTATTCTTTAGAAACAATAAAAGAAAATGGCGGAAACAAAGTACGCAATAGAGAAGCTGAACGGTGCAAATTATGCTTCGTGGTCGTACCAAATGAGGATGGTGCTGACGGAGTGTGATCTCTGGTCAATCGTCAATCCCGGGGAAGACGAACCTGCGGAAAGTGCCTCCGCAAAAGAGAATAAGGACCATATCACATGTCAAGGTAAAGCTCTCGCTAAACTTGCTCTTGCAGTCTGCGACGAACAGCAGATGCATATCCGCCAGCTGACAACTGCAAAGTCGGTGTGGGAGGAACTTCAACGATTGTATGCTCCGACGGACAGTAAGTTCCGAACAGTTCAACTGCGGCGAAAATTGAACTCGTGTAAAATGTTGGATTACGAGTTAATGGAATGTAACTTGGGCCAAATTAACAGAACAGTTGCAGATTTAGCGATTATCGGCGACAAAATAGAGGATGGAGATTTGGCCATGACGATTCTCTGCGGATTATCCGACGAGTGGGACACAGTAGTCTCCGCATTGTGTAACCTACCAGAAGTAGACTTCACAAGCGCAACTGTCAAGAGACGCCTTCTTGCGGAAGATGCCCGGCGTACTGAGGGCAATGACATCAAACAGAAGGCACTTGTGGCGAGGATGAAGAATCAAGGAAACTAGAGGATACATAAGTCAGGGAAGTCATGGGAAGGCGCGCCGCACGACAGGAAGGATGACCAGGAGAAGAAGAAGCCCCCGCAAAAGGGGAATCTTATCTGTTTTAACTGTCAAGGAAGTGGCCACATCGCTAGATTTTGTCCTGAGAAAAAGAAAGTTCACAAGACTCGGATGGCGACGATGAGCGCCTACTGCGGGAACGAGAGAATCAACAAGGACAGTTGGATCATCGACTCCGGAGCTACTCATCATATGACGCCAATTGAGGACTATTTCTTGGACATAGACAAGAGGACCGCTACCGATGTCATAACCATGGCAGATGGCAGCACGACACCTTCTGCCAGGAGGGGCACCGTAAAGGCGAAACTTGTTAATAGCCTTTCTGATTTCCAGGAATTCATAGCGAAAGAAACGTTGTTGGTCCCAAACATCGGTCACGGCATCATCTCCGTTCGGGCACTCACAAAGAACGGGATGAGGGTGATTTTTGATCACAAAGGAGGCTACATTGAAGATGTGGCCGGACGGTTGCTGATTCGTGCAGAGAAGCGGAATGAGCTCTACGTCATCAACGCGAAGCCATGTACCAAGGTTAAGTTGAACACGCTCTCAAGCGGAGATAAGCCGGAGTCAATTGACCTGTGGCACCGTCGATTGATGCACATCAGCAAGGAGAAGATACTCGAGATGGCAAAAGCGGACTCCGTCGTGGGATTGAAGGTCGAGCAGGGCTCCCTAACCCCATGTAGCAGCTGTTTACCAGGTAAATCTACACGTCAGCCTTTTCCCAAGAATTCTAGCCGCAACTCAAAGACAAAGACAGAAGTACTCGAACTGGTACATTCCGACCTGATGGGGCCAGTTGACGTAACGAGCTGGGGAGGAAAACGGTACCTACTCACCATGATAGATGATGCTAGTAGGTATGTCTTTGTGCGTTTCCTGGAGAAGAAAGGGGATGCTTTAGGCGAGTTCAAGAAGTGGAAAGTTGAAGTTGAAAAGCAAACCGACAAACAGCTGAAACGGATCCGGACAGATAATGGGCTCGAGTTCTGTTACAAAAATTGGACAGCATTCTGCGAAAGCGAAGGTATCCGTCATGAAACGACGATGGTGTACACTCCGCAACAAAACGGCGTGGCGGAACGCCTAAACCGCACGCTTCTTGATTTAGTTCGAGCGCAAATTCGAGAAACCGACCTACCAAAGGGCTCTTGGGCTGAGCTAACATGCACAGCGGCGCATGTGAGAAACCGCGTCACAAATTCTCATGATAAGAAGCAGACTCCGTACGAATTATGGACCGGAAAGAAACCTAGCGTTAGATATTTGCGAGCCATGGGCTGCAACGGGTTTGTACACATTCCAAATCAAAAACGCAAGTCCAAGCTGTCAGCAAGAGCCGATAAAGGGTTGATGGTCGGATACGCATTGCACGGTCGAGGATACCGTATATGGAGACCTGGAACGCGACGAGTTGATGAGTCGCGTGACTGTGTGTTCGTCGAAACGTCTCCTGAAGAGGGCATTGGGCAGAAGCATCCGAGAATACGCGAATCAACGGCTACTGCAAGTAACGACCACCTGGAGGCCTCCACCGGCAGGCCTGAGCAGGAAGTCGACGAGAACTCGAATTCCGAGGAGGAATCTCATGAAGAACAGGATGAGGAAGTCCCGGCGGACAACGACATACCTGAAGACTCTGAGGCAACGGTGAGAAAGCGTGGAAGACCGAGAAAGGGCACTGTACTGGTGCGAGTAGAAAGCATCAACAAACATGGGATGACACTTCGCCAGAGGACACGGGATCCACCTTGATCGAATGTCATGACAGGTGTGGATGACGATCCTTCCTGCTACCAGGACGCCATAAATTCCACGAACTCATCACAATGGTTGGAGGCGATGGCTGAGGAAATGAACACGTTGAGGGAACATGATTCCTGGCAACTTGTTCCACGACCTACTGGAGTGACACCTGTAAGATGCAAATGGGTTTTCAAGAAGAAAACAGCGGGCGACACTCATCGATACAAAGCGCGCCTCGTAGCCAAGGGATTCACACAACGAAAAGGTATTGATTTTGATTGAGATTTATGCTCCTGTTTCCAGCTTTGAAACCACTCGCCTATTGGTGGCTGCTAGCGTCGAGAAGAATTGGATCATCGATCAATACGACGTGAAGAGTGCTTACCTTCACAGTGACCTAAAAGAGTTCTTGTAAATGGAGCAACCCGAGGGATTTGTACAGGCTGGGAAGGAATCGTTCATCTGTCAGTTGAAGAAGTCAATTTATGGGCTCAAGCAGAGTGGCAGATGCTGGAACGACCATCTAAACAACTCGTTGACAAATATGGGGTTTGTGCGTAACCCAATCGATCCATGTGTTTACGAGATCACAGGAGAACACGGCCGGGCCATACTGACCGTATACGTCGATGACATGTTGGCCATAACGGAAAACGAAGTTACTAAACAGAAGGTGAAATCCCTGCTTGGCAGATGTTTTGAAGTTAAGCACATTGGGGAAATTTCACACATGCTGGGAGTTAAATTTGAGAAAAAGAAGAACGGAAGTCTCGAACTTTGTCAAGAGGACTACATCGACCAGCTGATCAACCGATTTGGATTACAGGATGCGAAAGGAGCCTCAACGCCAATGGAAGTCAAGCCGAAATTTTTAGAGGAGGACAGCAAGGATTGTCCGGACGTTCCATACCGGGAACTAATCGGCGGACTTCTCTATCTTTCCCAGAGGACTCGACCAGACATCGCATTCGCCGTCGCCAAATTAGCCCAGTTTTGCTCGAAATTCAACAGGCAACACTGGATTGCAGCGAAGCGAATTTTGAGGTACGTGAATGAGACGAAGCAGTTCAGGATCATTTATCGTCCCACAAGCAAGTCAATGCATGCGTACACCGATGCAGATTGGGCCACATGCACGAGCGACAGGAAGAGCACCAGTGGGTACCTGATCACGTTGGCAGGCGCCCCAGTCTACTGGAAAAGCGCGAAACAGACGGCTGTCGTGCTGAGCACAATGGAAGCGGAGTACATCTCGTTGGCTGCCTGCGCAAGAGAGATCACCTGGATGAAGGAGCTTCTCAAACTTCTGGACTTGAGTGAGTTGGTTGGGGAATCGACCCTGATCTGGTGCGACAGCCAAGCGGCCATCGCACACGCCATGAACTACATCGACAAGTCCAGTACCAAGCACATCGCTATAAAACATCACTTTATCCGCGAGAGGATCATGGATGGAACCATACAGCTGAAGTATGTATCTACGAATTAGAATCCAGCGGATTTATTGACAAAGCCACTGAGCCGGAATCTACACGAGGATCACCGTGCCCGAATGCTGCAGAACTCCCATTGAAGAAGATGGAGGACAGGCGAAATGATCATCGCGATGCAGCAGAGATCCTTCCGAGGGGGGGATTGTAGGAGTTATTTTTCTTTTTACTAGAGTTGGAAACACTGCCCCTTCTATATAATAACCGTTTGTCTTTTGTCAATACACACATAAGAAAAACATTAGAAGTTGTTTACACGTTGTTGTTAAAATAAAACCAAACATCAATAATTGAGTCTCTGCCTTTCATATAATTAATCCTGAATATAAAACCAACACATTATTATCGCTTCGAGTATATTTCATATTGAATGTGCTGCCATTGTAAGTTTAATCCTAATCTTGTTTTATATTTTACTTAATTCCCATTCTATTCATCCCAATGATGGAGGATAGACAATTGTTGACAAAATTAATATGTGATTTATAACAATTTTCAGAATGACTATATGCTCCATTTATATAGAACTGAACTGGTAGAGCTCAATTCAAGTTTGCTTGATATGAAATTGCTAACCCTGAAAATAAATAGATATAACTATGGCACAAGCGCAAATTTAACACCATATACTACTTTGACCAACAATCTAACAGTTAGTATTGTTTTATTTGCATTTTCCATATAAATAGAGTCGGATAGAGTAAAACATGATTGGATGAATAAGTCGGAATTGATTCTTTACTCCCAAAAATACAATAATGCATATATGATAAATTATACTTCATTTTCTTGAATTTGAATAAAAAAAGGGTAATATCAATTTTCATTGCAGATAAATGTACAAGTTTTTGAATTTCTAAGCAATGAATATCGATCCATAGCATTAACTATTCGAAGACATTTTCGCGATTTTATGAATATAGAATACAAAAATATTGTGCAACCAGAATTTAACCAGTTGAAAGTTGAATATATGCCATCTAAGTGCCCCATTGTTCCAGTAAGAATTTGTAAAAAATATATTTAATAAAAAAGGTATCATTATGTTTGTACGTTTATTATTAAATTATAATTTATATTATAGAGCAAGTATTATTTTGTAAATAACTCACCAAAAGCATCATCATTGCCATCTGGTTTGCCTATGAAGAATTGTTACTTTGACGTCAAATTGTCCTTCAAGAAGATCAAGTATTTCAAGGCACGTGCATATTTTAAGTTTGATCGTGATCCTTTTATTCGAGAGCAATTCACATAAAACAGAAAATCTTAATTTTGTTCAGCAATTATTATGCATGGTTGACTATAGTGATTGGTTTCTTTGGAGCTTGTTTTGTTTGCGATAGACGCTGTTTACGAATTGTAACTAAAAGTTTAGAAACATATTATTTGAATTGTATAAATTTGTATAAAAAGATAGCAATATAATTAGTTTAATACAAGTTGTATCTGCAAAATCCATTTCGAATTCTCGGATAATTCTCGCATACAAATTGTATCCGCGTACGAATTGTCCAGATATCAGTTGTACGTTATGAATTGTGCTGTGAAAATTGGCGGATGCGAATAGTCTGCAAACCGAAATTTGTACTATATATATATATATATATATATATATATATATATATATATATATATATATATATATATATATATATATATATATATATATATATATATATATATATATATATATATATATATATATATATATATATATATATATATATATATATATATATATATATATATATATATATATATATATATATATATATATATATATATATATATATATATATATATATATATATATATATATATATATATATATATATATATATATATATATATATATATATATATATATATATATATATATATATATATATATATATATATATATATATATATATATATATATATATATATATATATATATATATATATATATATATATATATATATATATATATATATATATATATATATATATATATATATATATATATATATAGAAAAATGTATTATTAAATTGGACATACATTAATATATTTCTTGAACAATTAACATACCGCAGTATAGTTTCCGGTATTGTATATCAATCTGGACAAGGATCGTTCCAAGGTGGTGCTATTTTCGTAAATTTATAACTGAATTACATAAATATTAATATCAAATTACGAGAATATATATGAACCATGGATGCATTTGTAAATATAGCATTATCTAGTTAATTTATTTATAATTATTGTGTTACTGAGTATTAAATTAAATATCTGGCATGTCTGTCGCTGAACTTTCTTATACGCATTTTGGTTAGGTCGTTAGAATTTAATTAATATATTTTGAAAATAAAATTTCTTGAAAAATTTGAAAATAATGAAAATTTTAAGTCTTTTTTACTTTTTATGTTTCATAATTGATAGGCATAGTTGTTGATACCATATATGTAAAATAAATAATATATGAACAAATTTCAATAGCTATTAATTTGTAACCAGCACGTTTCTTCAAACATACTTTCAAATAAAAATTATTCGAAATACTAATACTTCTTATTTTTAATCTAAACGGTTTTATTGCAAGTACTGCCATTTTTGAAGAAAATGCAAAAAATGACTTCCGTTGAAGTATTTATTTCCAAATTAAGTTTCCTTCCATGGCATAGGTATACATATCTTTAGTTTAAAGTTTTATAATTTTATCTTCAACCGTTTAGGCTGTAGAGCGTCATTCCAAAAATAGTCGAACTCGATTCAGGGAAGGTCAAAAGATATATTTTCGTTAAAATCTCGAGAACGCATTTTTTCATGATTACAATACTTATACTGGGTATAAGAAAGTAAAAGGTAACAAAATAAATATAAATTAGTAAATAGAATTGCAATTTAATAAGAATTTCACTTGGGTAATTGCAACATTATTATTATTATTAATTAATTACAATTAGTTAAATAGACGTATAGTTGCAGCCAGATTAATACATTTCAGTTTTTGGGTAAAATGTAAATATGATATATATCAAGAAATCGGTCATACATTTATTTAATTCTTTTACAATTAACTGGTGAGCTATATTTTGTGGAGCTTCATTAACTAACGATAAGACAGAGGCACCAAATTGAAAGTGCCATAGTCATTTTTTTCATCAAAGATCCAATTTGAATTGTTTACGATTCTTATCAAATAAAAGATAATTATATTGTCACTGCACGTGTATGTGTATGTTATCTAAGTAAGTATACTTTGTAAGTATAATATATTATAGAAATATAACTATAAACTATATTAGTGCCAGTAAATATTTTTATTGTAACGTTAGAGAAATAATACAAATTTCATTATTTATCATTGAATATTTTATGTATTTCGATAATATTCTCTAATACCTCGGATTCGTCCCAACAACAGTAAGTTTATTTACATATATTCTATCCTATCCCAACACGAGTTGACTTTTTAGTAACGATGACTAAAATGTGATATTTATCATTGATAACAATCAATTGCTTGCAGGTATGCCTATTATTTAATATTCTATTTTAGCAACGTTTTGATATGCAAGTTACATTTATGGTGATATAAATTCGATATAATACCTATCAATTTACTTAAATAATAACCAAAATTATTGGGCAAGAGATTGACCATTTTGTAACAAACACGTCATTGTCCATGAAATAAGTTACAAACTATATATAATATTACTAAATAGTAACTAAGTGACAACTAATAGTTTATTATACATATTCTGGATGTCCCTTTTTAGTATAAGTAAGTATTGTAATCATGATAAATTTCGATCTAAAGATTTTTACGGAAATATACGTTTTGACCTTACCTGAATCGATTCCGACTATTTTTGGAATGACGGCTGTCTGTGCCCATGTGTGTGTGTGTGTGTGTGTGTGTGTGTGTGAGTGTGTGTGTGTGTGTGTGTGTGTGTGTGTGTGTGTGTGTGTGTGCGTGTGCGTGTGCGTGTGCGTGTGCGTGTGCGTGTGCGTGTGCGTGTGCGTGTGCGTGTGCGTGTGCGTGTGCGTGTGCGTGTGCGTGTGCGTGTGCGTGTGCGTGTGCGTGTGCGTGTGCGTGTGCGTGTGCGTGTGCGTGTGCGTGTGCGTGTGCGTGTGCGTGTGCGTGTGCGTGTGCGTGTGCGTGTGCGTGTGATTGCGTGTGCGTGTGCGTGTGCGTGTGCGTGTGCGTGTGCGTGTGCGTGTGCGTGTGCGTGTGCGTGTGCGTGTGCGTGTGCGTGTGCGTGTGCGTGTGCGTGTGTGTGTGTGTGTGTGTGTGTGCGTGTGCGTGTGCGTGTACGCGCGTGTGTGTGTGTGCGTGTGCGCGCGCACGTGTGTGTGTGTGTGTGTGTGTGCGTGTGTGTGTGTGTGTGTGTGTGTGTGTGTGTGCATGTTCTCTACAGCTTAAGCAGTTGAAGCGAAAATTATGACACTTTAAACTTAAGAATTATGCTTGGGGCGTGCACCTACTATTTTTGAAAAAAATATTCAAAGCAGAAGTGCTTGTTTACTCTAATCGTTTTTTGCAGTTTCTGCAATTACTCAAAAATGGTTACAGTTTCAGAAAAATTGCGTAAACAAAAATTAAAGGTATTTATATTTAGCACAACTTTTGTTCGAATTTTTTTTTCCAAAAAGGGTACTGGTTTCAAAATAAATTTCTGCTTATTATATATATTTTTACATAAATCGTATCATCAGCGCCGGTCAATTGTTTAACAAAATAGAAAATAATAAATTTTAATAATATATAATATATAATAATAATTTTAAGTTTGACATTTAATATTTATTCAGAGAAATATATTTAGTGTAAAAGCAATCTAAAGGTTAGAGCAAATATTATAAATTAGATAAATACTGAAACTACGATGTGGTTTAAACCAATTACGTATAAGAAAGTACGGTGCATGACACAGCAGATGTTTTTAAATCAGGCATCCATCTTGAAATATAATATAAATCAGGAGCAAAACGATTTAATAAAAGCATATTAACATTTATATTACGATTTAAAATATTATTTTATTTGCAAACAGCAATTTACAACCATAGCTATTAATTTTATGAATTTAAAACGAAAAATTTCGAACACTCATTTTTGGACTTGATTGCAAATTCGCCTTATCAACGCTCAAGATTAAATTATTGCCATTAAATGAATATTGAACCAGTCGCGACCTATATATATATTTTTTTATATAGCGGATCGACTAATTTATTTGACCAAAAAATTGAAACATCGCCTTAATGAGAACAAATTCAGTACGTTGCCGTTGATGGTTTATTATGATAATTTTTACGATTTAAATGAAAACAATTATATATATAAATATATTACTTGGGAATGGATAATAACAATTGCATTAGTTCGCTTCCGCTAAAAAACAATTTCTAATTATGTTACTTTAATAATTTTATATGAAAAATGTTGGATCATGAAAGCTTGTCTACATGTTAAAGGTTGTAAAAGAGAGTTTTATTACCACCATTTAATAGATATATGTATGTTTTTATTTCAGATAAAATGTCAAACACAAACAATCCTAGAGATACTAAACAATCAACGTATATGCAGGTGAGTCAATGCGGTGTTAGTCAAGTGTATATATTTATATGATTTATGTAGATACTTTTGGGGGCGTTGACAAATCTGACGAGCTTAGCTCCTGGTATATCTCTAGGATTTTCAGCGATTTTATTACCAGCGCTGTACAAAGTTGGCCCTCAACAAATGACAGTTGATGAAGGATCATGGATAGGTATGGTGCTTCGCATAACAATAATGAAATGTATATATTTAGAATTGAATTTCAGCAAGTGCTGTTTTCATAACAATGCCGATTGGCTGCCTCATATCAGGCCCACTTCTCGACAGATTTGGACGAAAAATCACTTTCTACATCGTGAACATATTCTCGATAATAGGATGGATGTTCATCGCTAGCGCCGGTGTAGATCGGCAAACTATGTATATAATGCTACTAATTGGCAGGGTGATCACAGGCGTTGCCACCGGTATGGGAAACATTCCAGCAGTTGTGTATCTCAGCGAGATTAGCACCCCAAAGTTAAGAGCAGTGCTAGCCACCTGGACATCCGTGTTTTTATCACTCGGCGTCTTAATCGTCTATGTATTAGGATTCTTTTTAAGAGTATGTCCCAATGAATAAATGTGTTTGTAAACACAACAACAATAAAAAATATATTGCAGGATAGCTGGAGAATATCAGCAGGAATTACAATTATAATCCCATCGTTAACGATAATAATTTTATATTTTGTAATGCCCGAATCCCCGCAGTGGTTAGTATCAAAGTATCGCAATGACAAAGCGACAGAATCATTAGCGAAAATCTGGCGGACTACAACCGACTCGCAATACATCAAGGATGAAATTGCAATGATGATCTCGAACGTGCAAAATAACCGAAGCGGGAAATCAACGTCGAAAAGTTTCATAACGCGTTTCAAAAGAAAATCGAATTATTTCTTCAAACCAAACTGCATCAAGCCTTTCCTCATCCTGACGGCGTACTTTTTCTTCCAGCAATTTGCTGGCTCATTCGTAATGGTGTTCTATGCAGTGGAAATAGCCCGTGATATCGGTGTTGTTATAGATCCCTATCTAACAACGGTGATAATTGGGATTTCGCGCTTAGTGGCGTCGTTTATGGTTGGGCAACTTTGTAAACGGTATGGGAGACGCCCGCCATCTATTGTTTCCGGTGCGAGTATGACGGTGACAATTATAGCGTTATCAGGGTATTTGTATGCGGTGAAGATAGGCATGGTTAGTGAGGCGGCGGCGGCGAATTTAAATTGGTTACCAATTGTGTTGATTGTGGTATATTTTTTTACGAGTTCATTAGGGTTTTTAACGATTCCGTTCGCGATGATTGGGGAAATGTATCCGACGAAAGTGCGTGGGTTAGCTGGTGGACTTACGACGTGTTTTTGTTTTGTTTGTAATTTTATCGCGGTGAAAATTTACCCGACAATGAAGGAGACCATGGAGGATCATGGTTTGTATGCGTTTTATGGTGGAGTCTCTTTGTTAGGGACTGTTTTTGTTTACTTTTTTCTACCTGAGACGAAAGGGAAAACGTTGATGGAGATGGAAGAGTATTTTAGCGGTGCTAAAACTAATAATAAAGTTGAGGAGACTGTAGGACTAAATACTAGTTCTTAAGGATATACAAATATATCTGTAAAACGACTGTACATCAATACCCAAAATGAGTAATGAGTGTGAAAACTTCTAAACACACATACCCAAGATATTATTACAATTATTAAATAAATAGACATACATATGTAAGTAAATACCATAATTAAATCACCTAAAAACATATGAAATAATCTCAGGTTTTAACTTAAACGCTACTAAATAGTTTATTAAATACACTCATACGCTAAAACTAATATTATTAAATTTTTTGAACTATCATCCCATATTTATTTAAATACGAATATTGATCTCTACAGTTTGTTATTTATCTTTACATATCACCCTTCGTTTTATTAACTTATAACGAACGAACCCTGATTTATAACTGGTACCGACTGCTGTTGTCATACATTTGGGAATAAATAAACGATTTCGAAATTAAATTTGCAGCGTAGCTATAATGTATTTCATTTATTTATTAAGAATATTGTATACTTTAATTTAAATATTTTATGAAACTTCAAATTGTAATTTATTTAGTCAACTTTCCTTGTTTTGTTTTTTTATGATTGTTAAATTAACTTTTTTCAGGTAACAAAATAATCGCTTATTAAAACATCTGCAGTGTTATGCACGGAACCTTCTTATACGCTTTTGGGTTAAATCACATC
>OX122908.1:5608106-5755606 GCA_944738965.1 Nebria brevicollis
TCGAACCAGCCCCTACCCCTCGTTACCAGACAAGGAGTCGGGGTCGGCCACCCGAACTACCGTGGATCCGCACACAGCGCGTCTAGAACATAGGCAAATAAATTTAAAAAAAAATTTTGTTACAGATCCTTTCAAAATGTGGGCTCAAGTATTTTTATTCTTAGTACTCGCGCTTCACGTAGACGCAGATATAATAGCCTATGATTGCGCAGATCAGGATACTGAGATAACCAGAATTTCCCTGCTGGATGTCCGGCCATGCGCGGATCCGAAGAATGCCACCGTCCAACAACTAGTAGAACACTGCGGCATGCATTCACACACCAGCGCTGTGGCCGGAGGTCTAGCGAAATACATACACTATCTCAAGGCCGAAGCGTGTGTGAACGCACACAAGCACAGACGTCTCGACTTGAGCGGAATTGGAGGAGGGATTATAACGACCCTTACGAGGAATGGCACCACAGAGGTCTCCGCTACCTTGGAGGGTCAATTGGAACCCTCAGGGAAATGTCAGGGTGTAAAATTTACAGTGAATGGCATCACATATGAGGATGTGATCGTATCAGCAGCCATCACTGTAAAACTACAGGACTACACAGCTCTAGCCAATATAGAAGAAAACACGATAAATCTCCGGACAGGTACAGTTTGCTCTTTTACAGAAAACTACTGTTTTGATGACCTGTCCGGAGAGGTTACCTGGGAAGTTATCCGCCACGACCAATGCATGAGCCGAGGCATAGACGTACTCTACGAAGGGGTCGCTACTGTAATAACACTTTCCGGGGAGGAAAATCGACCAGAGACCAGATACGTGATCGTGGAAACGCAAGACACCGTTTTTGCGCTCCGCCTCAGCACCCGAGATGTGCTGTGTCAACAGCAAGCCTGGCGGACGGAGCAAAATCGCTTGTTGGTGATTTTTGAGACATCACTGGGATTTTTCTACCAGAAATCTAGAAAAATCCAACAAAATACAGATCTCATGGCGCAGGTGCTCACTAAGCTGCTATTTTTAGAAATAGCAGTTAAGCAACAAGTGAGCGACCTGATTTACGATTCAATCCTAAAGCGATGCCGCCTGCGCGAAATAATCACGCGAAACAGATTGGCTCTGGCCCGAGAATCTCCAGATATCATTAGCGACCTGGTCAAAGAAGCCGCTGGCCACGTAGGTAGAGTACTGGGGGAAGTCTTATACATCGCCAAATGCCGTGCAAAGATCGTGGATTTCCGCCGGACGCAGTTCTGTTACCAAGAACTGCCCATCACATACCGCAACGAGTCCTTGTTCATGACACCGATTACTCACATAATCCAAGACAGGGGCACCCAAGTGGATTGCGATGGACGGCTCTCAGTAATGTTCCACCTGGAAGGAAAATTGCTAGAGCTGCTACCAGAGCTCAGGCAAGCCCATCCCTCTCCCATCCGTTTGGCAGCAAACGATGAGACAGAGAACATCCCATTAATGAAGATTTCACCGATCAGCTCACATGGGGTGTACTCGAGAGAGGACATGGAAGCTTTCCAGCATGCCCTGATGTTTCCCGCCGAACGTAAGGCGGTAGCGAACCTAATGACCAGAAGAGTAGCAGGGGTAGAGGTAGACGGACAGGGATACCACATTCCTAACGTATTTAGTAGGACGGAGTTCACCACGATGGCCCTGAACGCCGCCGAGGAAGTATGGGGTATCCTGTCGAAGCTGGGAAATGTGTTTTCCATTATAATGCTGGTCTACACCTGCCTCTCTTTTTTTAGCTACATGGCCGGAGTCATAGTCAACTTCTTTACTCTAAAGAAGGTGGCTAACGATCGTCCGCGCCCGCGTCTCTTCTAGTGTGCCAGCCTGTGGCAAGCGTTGGCCAGCCGTTATGCCATCCATCAATTACGCCCCCCCACGGAAGCTCCACCGATGGACGACCCAACAGAGACAAGCAGCCGGATATCCCGGTTGTATCCATCGGTCAGCCAGGACACTCTGTCCCACGTGGTGGAGATGGGCCCCCTCCTCGCGCCACCCCCAAACCTCAGTTCAGCGCCAGTAGCCGTCCTGCGTCAAGCGATGTGAAGTGCGAGTAACAGACAATAGATTCTTTTAGGGTAAATTAGTATTTAAAGCAATCGACCTAAATTCAACAGAGGACTGAATTCATCTTCAATGTAATTCAGTCTTAAGAGGACGGTAATGTAACAAATCAAGCTAGTTGCGTACTTAGTTCAGTTTTGCTGAGCTAGGTAATTCACGATTTGCAAATGCAACTAGCTGCGTCATATCTAGCAACAGTTGCAAAAAAATTGTTCATTCCGCATTTAACGAAATGTTGCTAGGTCGGGATTTGTTTGCAATATCGGCCGTTTGAATTTAGGTCAAAATTGAGTATAAAACCGCGATGTCGCTTGACATCGGGGTCTCAGTTCAGATTGCGATTAGCGAGTAGTATTTTGTCAGTAAGTAACGTAAGCTTTAAACCAGTATTTTGTAAAGTCATTGTTTATTTTTGTATTGTTAGATCTTTATAGTTTTGAATTAAATTCTTATTTATTATTTATACCAATTTAATTCTTTCACGAGCTAATCCTAGTCTGGACATATCTAAGTGTATTAGAAGATTCCACCTAAAACCAACCACCAGGTGAGTATAGAAGAAACATCGCTACACGCATATAGTTAAGAGGGAGCCAAACGCGTGCACGTTCTCTTAAGACGCGCGTTTGTTACAATACGTATTTAAAATTGACTGTTTCTGATATTACAATATTTTAAATTATAATATTTATCGAATATAGGGAGAAAATCCAGGTAAATATTTTACTTTTATTGGCCAGTGTAATAATAATGTTTTTTATGCCAAAGAAATTGAAACTAACGTCTTAATTTCGAAATTATATATATATCGCAGTACACGGCGCATGCGGTCTGTGCATTTTCAATGTCGTATGACATCTTTATACTAGCCACCTTTAGTGCGGAGGTAGCACTATAATATTAAGCACAGCATTACGTTATACGTCAGTGTATACTTGTCTGTGGTTCAGCGACAGATATGCCGTGGCGAGTAGATCAACTACTGGCGGAGGTCAAATATATATTGACATGTCTTACGCTAGTAGACGTGAGAAGTATTGAATGTAATATTGAGCATATCTTAATTTTTGTTGTAACCGGTACCTTTTCTGAAAATACTTTTCTAATAAAAGTTATGCGTAATATTAATATCTTTTATTTTCATTCTTGCTAATTTTGCTGTAAGTAATACCGTTTTTGAGTTAAATTAGAATATTGAAGAAGCACTCTTTTTTTTGTAACCAGTACCTTTTTTGAAAAATATTTTCAAATAAAAGTTATGCGAAATATTAATATCTTTTATTTTCATTCTTGAAAGTTTTCTGTAAAAACTACCCTTTTTGAGTTATAGCAGAAATTTTAAAAAATGATTACAGTAAACATGTACTTTCTTTTGGAATATTCATTTCAAAAATAGAAGGTTTTTCTGCCAGTCATATACAAATCTAAAGTTTGAAGTTTCATAATTTTATCTCCTACCGTTTAGGCTGTATCGAGCACAAACACACACAGACAGACAAACACACACACACACACAAACAGACGTCATCTAAAAAATAGTCACACACGATTCAGGGTAGGTCAAAAGATGTGTTTTCATGATTATAATACTTACTTATACTTCGTATAAGAAAGTAAAAACGATATCAATTACTTTCATAATTACAATCTTTATGTTTAACATTGTGTACAAAATGATAAGCAATGGAATGTATGTTCTTGGGGTTGTAACTTATTTAGACGACTCTACTGGCCAGACATTGAAAGCATTAGCGGATAAAAATATTCTACAAGATACAATGGCGCATACTCAAATTGCCCGGCGGTTGGGTTTGTACCTTTTTTGACCTTTCATTTTGCCCGAACCATCGGTATAAAAAAAAGGTTCACAAACCCTCTTAAATTGCCTACTTTTACGAGAAGTACGTATTAAACAGGAAGATTAGAAGTTGGTACATTTCTGCGAAATTATTATTACAGGTAACAATGTATCAATAGGGAAAATACAGTTTAGTTTAAAGTTGATTATCATGGTCCAATAATAATAAATAAAATAATTTTATATTTATACATTTAAATAAAATATCTAAGAATTTTTTATTCTAATTTTTTGCCTTTGTGAATCTACCTTCTAAAATGCGGATTTCTTAAAATTTGAATTCGGGCAGGATGACTATACGATTTGACAGTCCAATGATTTGTGACACCAACCGCCGGGCAGTTAGAGTATGCGCCAACTGATGACATAGTCATTCTGAAAACCGTTATAAATCATATATTATTTGTCAAATTGTTTATCTATCATTTATCAATGACTAAAATGGATAGAGTATCTTTTATTATCCCTAGCATATTATTTAGGAAATGATATTTCAGTAATATAACTCTGATAAATCAATTACTTATATATACTAGAAACATATGAAAAAAAGGATTATACATACACTGGAATTATATCCTTTAATAAAGATACTCGATGCAATAATTATGAACATTGATAGATACTTCATTCTGAAACACGACTAGTCGTCTGTTTTTGCCTAATATCATTGATCAGTATACTATGAATGCCTAATTTACTTTTAATTTGCATTTTTTATTAGTTCTGTGATTATCTTTATATTAGTTTAAATTATACACACGTACTAGCCTATGTTTACATACTATTTTAATACCAACTCCCATTGAATACAATGACAGGAAACAGAATATGATTTTTTTAAAGTTATTGCCTCCGTACACGAATGTGTATATGCTTTATAGTACCCACACACACACTGCTTGATTCTATCCAAACAACATAACGTATAAGAAAATTCATTGGGAATTACTGCAGACATTTCTTTAACAGCATTAATACCTAAGTGGTGTATAAGGCTAATTTTTACTTTTGCCTTTCTTATACGCAGTATAAGTAAGTATTGTAATCATGAAAAATTTCGATCTCGAGATTTTAACGGAAATATACGTTTTGACCTTCCCTGAATCGATTCCAACTATTTTTCAAATGACGCCCGTCTGTATGTGTGTGTGTGTGTGTGTGTATGTGTGTCTGTGTGTGTGTGTGTGTGTGTGTGTGTGTGTGTGTGTGTGTGTGTGAGCGCTCTACAGCCCAAACGGCTAAAGGGAAAATTATGATATTTTAAACTTTCGATTTGTATATGCCTGGCAAGAAAACCTTTTATTTTTGAGAACAATATTCCGACCAGAAGTGCATGTTTACTCTAGTCATTTTTTGCAGCTTCTGCAATTACTCAAAAACGGTTGCAGTTACAGAAAAATTGTTACAGTAAAAATTATATATTTTAGCATTTCGTACAATTTTTATTTGAAACTTTTTTTCTCAAACGGTTCCGGAAACAAGAAAATGGCTCTTGAAATATCTTCATATTACATTTAATTTTACATAAATCGTATCATCTGCGCTTGTCATTTGTTTATCAAAAAAAACAAAACAGACTTAAATAATTTGAAGTTTGACACTTCATATTTATTCAAAGAAATATATTTAGCGTAAAAGTATTCCAAAGGTCAGAACAAATATTATAAATTAGAAAAATAATGAAACTACGATGTGGTTCAACCCATATGCGTATAAGAAAGTTCGGTGCATGACACTGCAGATATTTTATGTGGTAAACGAGTGTTATGTGCGTAGTTTTTCAATGGTAATGGTTTATATTGAGCGGATTTGTTGTTATGTATATTTGGTTTCATGTTGGGTTTCAAATTGAAAATCGTCAGTCAGCATGCTTAGAGCAGAGTTTAAATCTATTGGGCTTTTGGCACGCATAAGTTGGCCGATAGGCTCTATTAAGGGGACATTACAGGTTGCAACTTTGAAAAAATCTATTTTTTTTTTGCAGTATTTCTAAGCTACATTCATGTAGAATCAGTGGCCGAAAGGCCTATGTGATCTGAAAAGTTTTACGGCCACTTATACACAGGTACCTCCAGAGCGCTCAGCGGAGCGCCGGTTCCGCAGGATTATTATGTTTAATTTTTGGGGGGCCATTTCGATTCAACCTCCTTTTATTTTGCAAATTATTATGATTCCGACCCCAATTTCTTAATTACAAGTCCGCAACACGCTTATATGTTCAATTTCACGAGAATTGGGAAATTCTTTTTTTAACATCATCCGCCATATTGGATCTGTGGACTCACATTATTGCAATTTGATGACAAAATCAAGTTAATATAGTGTCACAACATATTACGGAACATTTTCGTCCACATTGATGACACGGTAAAATTATTATTGCAGTAGGAACCATTGCGAAAACTTTGAACGCGTTTTTCTCGAAACTACTTTTTTTTTACTCTATCGTCGATTGAGATCAAGTGACTCAACCAATTGACTTGAAATGATTTGGGCTAAAAACTAGACAAAATTTTCTGGATCCTGAACGTATTTTCATTCAATTATTGTTAAATTTGACTATTTTTTATCACGTTTTAAGCTTGAAAAAGCAATAGAAATTTCATCACTTTTTTCACACGGTCAAAATGTTGTTGTAATTTCCAAAAATTTTCTTGAAATTAGATTCAGGATCCAGAAAATCTATTATGGTTTACTGACCAATGTGCGTTTTTTAGTTTAAATGACAAGGAGGGGCCCGGGATCCGACACAGTGGGCACATGTTTCGCGTGCGCGGTGCCAGGATGGCCGCCTACGTGGCCATGTTTGTGATAACATATTGTTGACTAAATGGTCAATAATAGAGGAAGGACAGATGAATTCAACCCATAAAACTGCATGACTCTGCTGATTTTAGTTCTTTCATAAAAAATTCTCAAAGTTGACCCACTTTTCAGGCTTACAACCTGTAATGGCCCCTTAAGCCACGTAACAAGATCCTAAGTGCATAGTTACGAAAGTATGCATTTAATACCGATGCCTCATTAGCAGGTACATTTGTGGTAAAGTATGAAGTTTGTAAATGTATTTTATTAAAAAATTCAAATAGGGTTTTATTAGAATTTTGTTTCTGTTCGGTGTGTAGCAGTCTCTTTTATCTGCGTACGTGTTTACTAACGCGGCTTTTAAACTTAACCAGTTATTAATGGCAGTTTCGCCTTTAATTTTAAACCGGATACTTGACATTAAATTATTATTTACATCTACCGTATCCTAAAATTTATTTACAAAATTTCTTTCTTTCTATGAATTCTGGGAGAAGTTCTCGATTCTCTATAAAAATCGGGTACCATTCCGAGGTATTCCTTTTTTAATGCCATATATAGGCTTTTCACTGGAATTAAAGTAGGATTTCTTAAAATTGGGGTAAGCACTAGTGGTGTAGAGCTATTTAGATTTTGTGGGCGGTTTTAGGACCGGAGTCAGTTTCAGAATTTGGATTACTTGTGGAATTTATGTCCCTAATTTGACCTCTGTTAGACATAAGTACTACTCACGGTAATATCAATGTTCACTTCATTTGCGTTGATTCACCGATGTGGTAGTTGTCCATGTATAAAATAGAAATTAAAATGAGAAATATATATCTATCACTAAAAAAAAAAAGGAGTATTATAATTAATTTTATTTAAAAAATTTTACGCTATGGTGACACAAAAATTACTAATTTTGTTTATTCTGTATAGTGCAAATATCGTGCTGTGCATGTACAATGGCACGTGGTCACTGTGCAATACTGTGTCATTCACCTGCGAAAATGTCATCTAAAGCATAACCATACATGGAATGCAAACATTAAACGAAATGGTATTGTCAACGCATTACCATTAATAATTGGCAACAATTCTTAATTTGTATTTGGTATAATAATTACAAAAAGAAAATAAAACTGCAACAAAAAAATTATATCTTTTAAATAAAATAAATTTATATTTGCAGATAAAATTCAAAAACTAGAAATAAATTGCACTGTGCAATAATATTTATATAATAAATAAAAAATATAGTGTTGGTTTCGCGGGTTAATAAAATGAATTTCGCATTTAAAATCCTGTGCAGAGGATATTAGGCTACTGTCAGCGCGCTTCCATATGCAAGCATTCAATCAGAAACTACAACTTTATCGAAACTGGGCGAAAACAGAACTTATACTTATACTAGTCAATCAATAGACATGCATCTTTTTCAGTCTTAATTGATAGACAGTTGTTTTGTGCCGAACGTCATGGGATTTTTTTTAATTCTTGATAATTTTTTTTTTTAACAAATTCATATGCAATTATTAGATAAAAATCGTACTCTTTTCTTGAATCGCGCGTCATTTCTACAAAAATCAATATTATTACTTTCTTATACGCAGTATAAGTAAGTATTGTAATCATGAAAAATTTCGATGTCGAGATTTTAACGAAAATATAAGTTTTGACCTTCCCTGAATCGATTCCAACTATTTTTGGAATGACGTCCGTCTGTGTGTGTGTGTGTGTGTGTGTGTGTCCGTGCGCACGCGCGCGCGTGTGTGTGTTTGTGGGTATGGGAGCGCTGTACAGCCTAAACGGTTAATAGTGGGTTTATACAGAAAAAATTAACGCTACATTTAACATTAGCGCTACATTTAAGGCTAAGAAAAAGATAAACACCATGTTAACCAATGTTGTCGTTTATACAGAATTTAAGACTACATTTCTTTTTAACGCTAAGCTAACAACTTTTATCTTTCTTACTAAGAGAGATGAACAAAACCTCGTTCTTTCTTTGCCTAAGATCAGTTCAGTTTGAAAAACGCATCTGCGCAAGCGTGACCGGGTGTACATGTGTTGACAAGCACAACATGTCAAAACAGTTTCGTGCTCTTTTTGCATTGGTTTTTGTTTAGCTGCTATATTGTTGTTTATTATTGTTATTTTAACATAATGGACGGTGAATTGATTGATAGTGTCGAAAAATACGCTATATTGTATGATAAGCAATGTGTAGGTTTCCGCAATAAAACTAGTAAAGAAAATACATGGAGAAGTGTTTCCGAAGTCATGGGGCTAAAAGGTATGTGATATGCTACTATATATTTTTGTTAAAAGTTAAAATAGGACGATGTTGTAATTTTAAATATATTCTAGTTCCAGAGTCGGAATCCTGGTGAGCCACTTTGCGGTCTCGCTGTGCGACTGAGAGACGCCTCGACAGCAAGGAAGCTTCGGGATCTGCGGCCCCAATGTGTTTGGATGAACCGAATGGACTCGTTAGCCACGTCGAAGTGACCGAAATACTTAGACGTGAACAGGGGAAAAATCTATTCGAGTCATCTGCAGATGCCAGCATCGAAGGTGCATGTCTGTCGTTGGTAGAATACTATAGTGCCAAAAGGACCGAAGAGGACTCAGACATATTTGCAAAAAGCGTTGGCGTATTAATGAAAAATGTGTCGCCAAACATGAAGAAACGTAGGCAAAAGAAGATTATGGATATAGTATTTGGGGTGGACAGCGAGTAAATTATATAAATATATTAGTTAAATACTTTTTATTATATTGTCTTATTTAGAAATATTTCCAGTTCCTTTTCCTATTTTCCGCAAATACACTTCACATTTGTTATATACGAATTTTGTTGGTACTGAGGTTAGCATAAGTTAAAATAACTTCTAAATAAACTATAATAATGTATTGAACCAAAATAATATAACTAAAATACAGTCATTTTAATTTAATAGCCTTTCGGCATAGAATCTTCTTCGATAAGAGATTTTTGCCATGGTACTGAACCAAAATAACTAGCCAAATGTTCTCTGTAAAAACGTTTCGAATCCATTTTTATTTAAAAGAAATAAAAACCACTATATGTATCACAAAAGGAAAAATGTTTTCGCAAATCATAAAAATATAACCTCAAAAAACAAGTTGACACTTGCAAATGTCGAACACGGAAACAATTATGCGCATGCGTTAATTTTGTTAGCTTAGCTGTATAAACGCCAGTTTTTTTTCTTAGTAAAATGCAGCGTTAAATGTAGCGCTAATGTTAAATGTAGCGTTAAATTTTTCTGTATAAACCCTAAAGGTAAAATTATTAAACTTTAAACATAAAATTTGTATATGAATGGGAAGAAACCCTTTAATTTTTTAAACAATATTCCAACCGGAAGTGCTTGTTTATTCTAGTCATTTCCTACGGTTTTTGCAATTACTCACAAATGGTTGCAGTTACAGAAAAAAAAAATATATAAAATTTATAGATATCTGCATTTTGTACAACCTTAATTTGAAACTTTTTTTCCAAAAAGGTACCGGAAACAAGAAAATGGCTTTTGAGATTTTTTCTTATTATTTTTATTTTACATAAATCGTATCATCTATGTCTGTCAATTGTTTATCAAAAAAAAAATAGACTTAAACATGCTTGAAGCCAGGGGGCTGACAGTCTTATGAACGACCTTGTGATATAGTTGATAGTTAGCTTGGAGAAACGGTAGATGACTCTACTTGTTAAATTTCCAATAAAAAAATTTCATTTCAAAATAACTCAGTAGGCTGAAATGTTCATGTTTCTTGATTATCAGATAAAACAATTGATTATCTCTGATTATCTGTCAATCACTCTCCTCTTTAAATTATCTGTAGCTTTTTGTATTCCAATTTGTATTTTTTTATATATGTGTTAGTTAATGAACATTTTTGTGTGGTGAATAATCTTACATCATTTAAGGTAAGGCAGTTATAATAAAATAATAATAATATAATATCTTGTAAACACTTTTTTTTGTCCGTTTATTATCAATATCTTATATTTAGCAATGGTCATTAATATTTTAAAATAACAAGCCTATACTTAGGCTTATAGAAATCCACGGTAAATTAGTAGTAAATCATTATTTTTACAGATGCCTTTTATAAAATGTATTGTGCCTACATGCAAGAACAATAACGTTGATAATAAAAATTTGACCTTTTTACTTTCTTATACGCAGTATAAGTAAGTATTGTAATCTTGAAAAATTTCGAACTCGAGATTTTAACGGAAATATACGTTTTGAACTTCCCTGAATCGATCCCAACTATTTTTGGAATGACGTCGTATCATCTGCGCCTGTCAATTGTTTAAGGCGCGATACTTGTAGTGATAAAAGTAGGAAAAACGGTGGTTGGCATATTCGTTCTGAAGCTAATACACATTACTTTATCATACTTGAAAAAATATGATTATGTTCACAAAGGATGTCTCTACACGGGTCCGTGCTTAAATCTAATGTACGTTTAATTATACTAATGTAAATAAATACTAAATATTCACAAATTGATACGTTTTTTACGGCATTATTACGCCTACATAAGTAACATTTTTACGAAAAACTTCACGGAGCAGTGTAGTTTAACAATTAAACCTTGCATACGGTTTAAAAAAAATGCATTACCGTTCTTAACTATTGTTTTATTTCGAATATACGAGCAGGTGTTTTTAATAAGAATTATGATGGATAGATGTCTCTACTATAGCAATTTGTTCGAAACAATAATATTATTGCTTTGCGATAGCACAAGGCGGAGCCATTCCCCCCTTTCGTCTACTTGCAATTGAAATATACATACTATTATAAGAAAATCTTTGGTTCTTTGGTGATAAACGGCAGAAATTATTTTTCGTTTTTACAATACTATTTTATAGATTGGAATACTTTTTTATATTTCTAAAATTATCGAAGCGATCTTCACTATATTATTTCAAATTCTAATAATGTTTTATTTAACCCTCTAAAATTATCTATTCGGTCTAAATAATTTTATTCCAACTTCCAATAATACGATTATATATCCTTTGTCGAAATGGAAAAAGTGATAAACATTGTTACCGTTTTGGCGGGAAAAATATATTTAATATAAATGTAATTACACAAAACTATATTTGTTACATTGTATGAATATTAAAAAAAATCTGACCCAAATATGCGAATGTTTTATTTCCTATTCAGTAGGTATTCATGGGCAAACGACAATTGATTTTTGTTAGAATATTGAATAAAGAATTTTTCCATATATCGTGTAATTTGTGTTATTGCTTTGTTTGTCATACCAACGCATATATAAATTATGGCAAAAGGTGAAAAAGATACCAAACGAAATCCCCGTTTATCTACGCGTAGACAGGCATATTCTAAGAAAAAAAGCTGATGTGTCTGTTACTGATCTTTCTTATAATTTTTATTTCTTATACGTCTGAAGTTCAGCGGCAAACTATCCGCATACCCGTATATATACAGCGTGAAGTCAATGCAGGAGGCGTGAGAAGTATTAAATGTAATATTGAAAATAACTTATTATTTTTGTAACCTGTATCTTTTCTGAAAAATATTTTTAAATAAAAGTTTTGCTAAATATTAATATCTGTTATTTTCATTTTTACTAATTTTACTGTAAGTACTACCGTTTTTGTACTACCGGATTTGAGATAAAGCTGAATATTGAAAATAACTCTTATTTTGAAACCAGTACCTTTTCTGAAAAACATTTTCAAGTAAAAGTTATGCGAAATATTAATATCTTTTAATTTTATTCTGACAAATTTTCCTGTAAGTACTACCGTTTTTTAATTATAGCAGAATATTGAAAAAGCTTATTCTTTTGTAACCAGTACATTTTCTGATAAATATTTTTAAATAAAAGTTATACGAAACATTAATAGCTTTTATTTTCATTCTGACAATTTTACTGTAATTACTACCGTTTTTGAGTTATAGCAGAAAATGCAAAAAATTACTTGAGTAAACATGCACTTCCGGTTTGAATACACACACGCAGATAGACGTCATCTCAAAAATAGTCAGACTCGATTCAGGGAAGGTCAAAAGATATATTTCCGTTAAAATCTCGAGATCGAAATAATTTCGACAAAATTTTTCATGATTACAATACTTACTTATACTTCGTATAAGAAAGTAAAATTGGTAATTTACAATATTTAATTTTATTTTTGTGAAAAGTAATATTTATAAAGTACAAATACAATAGTATTTGAATCAACTCAAATTGATAACACCTTATGAACTTCAAGACCCGCGTCATACTCGTGGCCTGGATATTCGGAATCCCGAATACAGAAACTCAAAAAAGATTAATGTTGCTGTCTAATTTACTAATAAAATTGGAGAATATTAAAGCACAACACTAGGGTAAAACGACCAGTTTTGGCACATCGCTAGTAATGGCACAGGTATCAAAAACTTGGTTTTATACGTTTAAAATTGTGCAAATGCGTAGGTATAACAACGATTTAAATATTTATATATAGTTTTAAACAAGAAAAAACCTTTAGAACGTCCATTTTAAAATTATTAATTAAAAAAAAACGAATATTGTTTAGCGATATCAAAATTGTACTTTTCACAGCCATTTCTAGTTAGTTTACTGTTACCATAGCTTAAGCAATTACAATCATATTTACTAGAAAAACGTATTTTTTTAATATGTACCTGGTTAAATAAACTAAATGAATAGTTCATCGAAACATTTCAAATGTTGAATATTGACTTTTTTTTATTTTTTAATATTAAAAACACGTGTTCATTAATTGGTATGAAATTTGGAAGAGCCACCAATAAAAAAACACTTTATGCTTACAGCGCTTTTCTATTGAGCGGCCGCTGCTATAAATAAAATAATAAACAGAGACTCTCTGACAGTAAGCAAGTGAGGTTAGAATATTAATGTTTTTACATATTTCTTATAACAAGAACAAATTTTAACTACAGATAAATAATTCTTTAAAAGGTATGTATCAGTTATTATTTACATTATACGTACACTGAAATTTTATTGTTTATCTCATAAAAAATAAAAATCTAAAACATGACCTATTTAATTTATTTTTGTATTCGTTTGAATAAATTATTTTTATTTTAGTGAAAACTGGTAAAAACAATGACACCGTTAATAAAAAGGGTAAAAAGAAGTGTGAAAAATCAAGAATTAGAACCAAAACCTCTTATACAGGTGGGGCAAAACAACCTCCCTAGTTTCAACAGAGAATTGTGAAGCTAGCAGAGGTCGTAACAGGGTAGGAATGGCGTGAATGGCGGCAGAAAGATATGCCGTGTGTATGTGTTACAAAAGGATTCAGTCGTAAACACAATGTGGACGAACGAGAAGCGCGCTTTTGCCGTGGAAGCATACATACGCGAAAAGGAGTCTGTAATCGCCGCCCAGCACATTTCCATCTTTCTGGCCGTGTAAATAAACAAAATTTTCGATATTGGTGCGAAAACAATCCGAGGGTGATCCACGAGAAGCCTCTGCATAGTGATCGTGTCACAGTTTGGTGCGCAATTTCCCGAATAGGGATAATCGGGCCTTACTTTTACTACAGGAAAGAAATTGGGCAGTTACCGTCAATTATGGGCGCTATATGAACATGCTCCAGAATTTTTTTGCCTCTGCTCTTAAAGAACTTGGTCTCGAGAATGTCTGGTTTCAGCAGGACGGGGGGAAAGCCACAGCCCACACAGCGCGGGCATCAATGCTGGTTTTGAAGGAAATGTTCCCCGCGTGCTTTGTCTCCCTGAGAGGAGACAATCCGCACGGAAATTCGCCGTATACCTGAAGAAATGCTTGAAAGGGTTATGCAAAACTTCAAAAGTCGCTTGCAGCAGTGTGTAGACAATGAAGGACAACACTTGGCCGATATGATTTTTAAAACTACATAAGATAAAACTGGCCATGTAACTACTTTATTTTATTGAAATAAATTTTTTGTATCTCGACTCCTTTTTCTTTAATTCACTTGCAAAACTAGGGAGGTTGTTTTGCCCCACCCGGTACACTTGAAAAAATACTTTTATCTGAAATTACAAGATGAAAAGTATTCTTATCTAAAAAATAAAACTAAAAAAGATTTCAATTTTTCATTGTTCACAAAATTTTAATGCAAGAAAAGTATTAAAAATTTTGATGTAATATACCTATTTATAAGTAATTTTAATATTTCGATTAAAAATTATTATTTAATTAAAATATCATTTGCATTATAGATAAAGAATAATATTGTTGTCTACATTTATAATTTAGAACTTTATAAATATTAAATTTAGCTTTAGATAGGTATAGTACCTACCTCTATAATTTAAAAATTTATAAAATAAAGCTACTGCAAGTGTTTTTTTATAAATATATACCTAAATTTTAGGAAATCCAAGCTAAAATATATAAATTTATAACTATATTTGCCGTGCTACTACTAGAATGGACTGTTCTCTTAAAGGCAACCACCGTGCCAAAACTGGCATTTTAACATCGAATTATAAATTGTGAACAAAATTACCTAAAACATCAATAAACAATTTAATTTTTTTTTACTTTATAAAACACTTAAACTTTAAAAATTTTCAATTATTATATAAATATATTATCCATATTTTTTTTAATCCTCAAAAGAGTAGAGAATTTTCTTAACTTTGCCAAAACTGGTCGTTTTACCCTACATTGTTAGTGATGTACTAGTTATAATTTGGAAGGGGATATATGGCGTAACTACAACACTGTTTTTGGTTGAAGTGGGTTAGCGGCGAGTAGCGTTTGGGACTGCCTCTTTGCTTCCTCGCCCTTTACACTTGTAACAACGCAGATACCCAGGGATTGCAAGTATCGCGCCTTAACAAAATAGACTTAAATAATTTGAAGTTTGACATTTAATATTTATTCTAAGAAACATATTTACTGTAAAAGCGATCTAAAGGTTAGAACAAATATTATAAATTAGAAAAATAATGTAACTACGATATGGTTTAACCCATATGCGGTTAAGAAAGTTCGGTGCATGACACTGCAGATATTTTTATTTGCCAACGGAACTTAAGCGGTTGAATATCTGGGCGAAAATCATTAATCGGGTCGACCTTTTGGATATACCATTGAGTACACGGAAGCATTATAAAATTTGTAGTACTCATTTTGAGCCAAGCGCTTATCAAACTTTCGAAAAGAAGAAGTTGAATAAAGTAGGAGTTCCTACAATTTCTGAGGATAGCAAAGGTATATGTCATGCAATTAAATACGCTTTTATTTCTATAGCAAAATTATATAATAAACTTAACATGAATTGTAATGAAATTTCAGAGGATTAATCAGAATTGCTGTTTCTTATACAGTTTTATTTTTTGTTATAGACGTTCAATTGGGTACTCAATTTTTACCTAATTATTCTACAAAGGATGACGCAGCAACAAATTTATATTTGCCTGATTGTTCAGAGAATAACGTCGCACCGACTAATACGTCTTTACCTGATTGTTCATCTCAACGTTCGATTTTACGGTTGGCTGATGCCTCGTGAGTTGCACAATTGTCCTCAAAAAAGATAAAAATGTATACAGAAATTAAAATAGCCAGACACATTATTTCAACGATGAAAAGGAGAGGAGGCCAAAGTGTTCGCAAACTTTTTCGATATTTTCCAGAAACTGGTGACCTATTCAATAATAGTTTTGTTAAATCATTAGAAAAAATAGAGGATATGCCACCTATCATCCTACTATTTATAAAGAGTCAGTTAAAACATTTCCAAACAACCGAAAAAGCAAGACGATATACACTGGAGGAAAAATCTTTTTTTGTGGCATTACAAAAACACTCAGCACGTGGGTATAAATATCTCTCACAATTTTTTCTAATGCCGTCAACGCGCACGATAAACCGTTGATTATCAAACATTGTATTATATCCCGGTAGTAACAATAAACTTTTTGAATATATTTCTATGAATTCAGAACGAGAAGCCGCGATAGATCGGTACTGCCTTTTAATGTTCGATGAAGTATCATTATATCCCAATCTACAATATAATAAAGGAGAAGATAGAGTAGAAGGCTTAGAATCTGTTAAGATATACAAATTACCATAAAAATTTTTTTGTAAATGTTTTTTCTATTGTTGTTGTTGCTATGAAGTTGTTTTCAAGTTATGACATGCAATTTTCATCAATAAAAAGAATAACTCTTTTTATACTCTAAGTTAGCAAATTCTAACGGAGAATCGCACATTAGTTGAAAGTGCACGATCAATGATTTATGCCAAAAACTTACCAATCAAACTTTGGGCAGAAGCAGTAAATACAGCAACCTACATTTTGAACCGAACTGGTCCGACATCAATCAAGGACAAAACACCGATCAACTTATGGTTGAAACAGGAAACTGTGAATATTGAACATTTAAAAATATTTGGCACGGAGTGTTTTGTACATCTACCAAAACAGAAATGACGAAAGTGGGACAAGAAAAGTACCCTTGGACGTTTTGTTGGCTACTGTGGTGAAAAAGATGGATATCGAGTTTGGCTACAAAATGAAAATAAAATTGTGTTGAGTCGTGACATAATTTTCAAGCCCGAAGATACAATAAACAGAATGGTACAACTAACATTAAATTCAGATGCTATTGGTGAACACTCAGAGAATAGTATTGAAAAAGAATGTGACAAAATGACATCAATTGTAGAAGAAGTAAGCGAAGATGTTACAGAAAATCGCGGTGAAGACTCGATGAATTATGGACGGAGATCCATTCGAAGACCAGCATATCTGAAGGACTATGTGTTATTTGCTGAATGCAATACTCCTGATTCGTATGGTTCTGCGATGGCATCAAACGAAGCTGAACAATGGAAACTTGCCATGGACGATGAAATGTTGTCACTGGCAGAAAATAAAACTTGGCATCTCGTTGACCTACCAGAAGGCAAGAAATCAATTTCAAATCGCTGGGTTTTACGTGTGAAGACAAAACCAGATGGCAGCGTCGATCGGTTTAAGGCAAGATTAGTAGCAAAAGGCTATTCTCAGAAACCAGGAATTGACTACGAGGAAACCTTTAGTCCGGTGGCTAGATTTGATACAGTACGAACGGTATTGAGTGTTGCAGCATCTGAAAATCTTAAACTTTTGCAATTCGATGTGAAAACTGCGTTTCTATACGGTGAACTTCAAGAGGAAGTTTACATGAAACAACCCGAAGGATACGACGACGGAACCAATAGAGTGTGCAAGCTGGATCGAAGCTTGTATGGTCTCAAGCAAGCACCACGCTGTTGGAATAAACGATTTGTTGATTTCATACAAAAACAGGGTATCATGTGCAGTACATCAGATCCATGTTTATTCATGCGAATAAAAAATGGCAAAAAATTACTAATCACAATCTATGTTGATGATGGACTTGTAGCTGGAACTGACAATGATGATATTTTGCTGTTTGTAAATGAGTTGAAGAATGAGTTTAAAATAACTATGAGCTCATTGGAATGTTATCTTGGAATACAAATAACGAAATTGAAAAACGGTTCAATATTCATAAATCAAAGTGCATATACAAGAAAAATTCTGGAGAGATTCAGAATGGCTGATTCAAATGCTGTAGCAACACCATGCGAAGGAGGTGATACAGCACTTGACGAAAACGATTTAGCTTTGGAAAAGGAAGTTCCATATCGTGAAGCGGTAGGAAGCCTAATTTATTTGACAATGGCAACGCGTCCCGACCTAGCGTATGCAGTTAGCGTAGTATCTCAAACATTAGATACACCGAGATTGTCAAATTGGCGTGCTGTAAAACGAATTTACAAATATCTTCGAGGAACAATTGAGTATGGACTGGTATACCAAGCGAAACATAATCTAGGCGATCTAGAGGCATACAGTGATGCCGATTACGCTGGCGATGTCAAGACCAGACGTTCAAGGACGGGAATCGTTTGTAAGTATTCGGGTGCAGCGATAACCTGGATAAGCATGAAACAGAAGAGTGTTGTGCTGTCAACAACTGAAGCCGAATATATTGCTGCAAGTGAAGATGCCAAGGAAGTGATTTGGCTCAAACAACTATTACAAGAAATCACGCAGCTGAAAAGCACTCCAACGCTACTTGTGGACAACGCGAGTGCAATTAAACTGGTGAAAAATCCCGAGTTTCACAAACGTTCGAAACACATCGAGGTACGATATCACTTCATTCGCGAAAAATATTATGAAGGCATTCTAAACGTCGACCATGTGGATGGATTAAATCAAATTGCGGATATGATGACAAAACCTTTGACTCGTGGTCGATTTGAAAAGTTACGTGGTATGTTAGGAATGATCCAAAATGTGTAACTACTAAATAACTTGAACATGTTGATGTATTTTGAGAGGAAGTGTTAAGATATACAAATTACCATAAAAGTTTTTTTGTAAATGTTTTTTCTATTGTTGTTGTTGCTATAAAGTTGTTTTCAAGTTATGACATGTTATTTTCATCAATAAAAAGAATAACTCTTTTTATACTCTAAGTTAGCAAATTCTAACAGAATCCCCTGGCTTTCGTTCAACATATAGAATCGCGGATCATGCATTAGTTTTTATAATCCGTGGGCTCCACAGAAATTGGAAGCTTTCTTTTTTGTGCAGTCCGCCGCGGACAGATTTTCTCTAAAAAATGCCATACAAATTGTCGTACAAGCCGTTCATGAAACGACAAAATTTGTTATCGTTGCATCGGTTTGTGACCAAGGTTCGGCAAACCGATCTGCTGTGCGCATGCTAAGCAAGCAACACGGACATGAGGCCGATCTCATATATAGTATCCAGGGCCGACAAATTATACATTTGTATGATGCACCGCATTTGCTAAAATGCATGCGCAATAATTTGTTAGATAAAGATATTATATATGGAGATCGGAAAGTGGCTAAGTGGTCTGATGTAAAAGCCTTGTACGAGCTGGATGGCGAAACCGTCGATTCAAAAGTTACTAAGTTAACCAAAGACCATGTCGAACCTGATGGTAAAAAGAAGATGAAAGTCATCCTAGCCGTACAGGTATTTAGTCTTAGTGTCTACAAAATCATGTCCATGATGTCGCGAGGCGGTGCAATGCAGGCATTCGATACGGCAAATTTTATTTTATTTATGAACGATTTGTTCGACTCATTAAATTCAACTGCCAGGGGTGCTAGACCTTTGAATTCAAAAGTAAAAGATAGCTCTGCTCATTGGGAATTTTGGAACAAAGCAAGAGGCATTTTACATAGTATGATTTTTTCAAAGGCAGGAAAAGTAGTACCTAACTCACCGTCTGTAGCCAATTTCGTTGCAACAATTCGGAATGTCAAAGCATTGTGGAATTCTTTAAAGGATCTTGGTTTTTCATATATGGTTACCAAATCCTTAAATCAAGATCCTCTAGAGAATTTCTTTGCTGTTATTAGAGAACTATGTGGTCAAAATGCCAATCCGTCGCCCTCACAGTTCACAGCGGCATTTAAAACATGTTTACTAAATAATACTTTGAAAAATTCTAGAAATTCGAACTGTGAGGATGACGGTGGTAGTTATTTGGTAGCACTAAATAGTCTCCTATCCGCACACACAATACAAATTCCGACTTACATTCCATCTACAGATCCTTTTTTAGCAACGTCATCTAATCCATATTCCTCGTCCTCTAATGATGGACATTACTCTTTGATCCAACGACTTCGGTTTCAAACGAGTGGGTATATCGCAAGTTTCATCGGACGAAAGATATTACAGCATGGTTGTCAGACTTGTTTAGAGTTTTACACAACTCAAATAATTACTGACAGCCATGCTGTTATTAAAATTCGTGAATTCGGAGAAACAGAAAGATTGGTTTATCCGGCGGAGTACATAATTCAGTGTATTGATAATTTAAAAACCATAATTTTCCAAATAATCCCTGAATATATAAATAAAGATAAAATTATTAGTCAATTATGTATATTTGCAAAGCCTTTCCTATCTATTGAATTCCCATGCGAAGAGCATAAATTTATTTTATGAGAAAAATTGATAATAACAATATGCCATATAATGTTAAAACATTTTTTTAAAATTCTAAATAAAAAACTAAGAAAAAAGGACACTCGTCCTAATCTAATTGTCGACACATACTTGCGTACATACGCAAAAATTAAAAAATAACAATATAACTTAAATTTAATTTATAAAATAAGTAATATGTAAATATTTCAAAAAAATAAATACATTATTTATAAAATATATCTGCAGTGTCATGCACCGAACTTTCTTATCCGCATATGGGTTAAACCATATCGTAGTTACATTATTTTTCTAATTTATAATATTTGTTCTAACCTTTAGATCGCTTTTACACTAAATATGTTTCTTAGAATAAATATTAAATGTCAAACTTCAAATTATTTAAGTCTATTTTGTTCAACAATTGACAGGCGCAGATGATACGATTTATGTAAAAATATATATAATAAGCAGAAATTTTTTTTGAAACCAGTACTCTTTTTGGAAAAATATTTCAAACAAAAGTTGTGCCACATATAAATGCCTTTAATTCTTGCTCAAGAAATTTTTCTGTAACTGTAACCATTTTTGCGTAATTGCAGAAACTGCAAAAAATGACTAGAGTAAACAGGCACTTCCGCTTTGAATATTTTTTTCAAAAATTGAAGGTGCACACCTCAGGCATATGCAAATCTTAAGTTTAAAGTTTCATAATTTTAGCTTCAACCGTTTAGGCTGTAGAGAACATACACACACACACACACACACATACACACACAGACGGACGTCATTCCAAAAAAAGTCGGAATCGATTCAGGGATGGTCAAAACGTATATTTCCGTTAAAATCTCGAGTTCGAAATTTTTCATGATTACAATACTGACTTATAATGCGTATAAGAAAGTAAAAATATGTTATTATTTGATTACATTTAATAGCAATACGGATCTGGATTAAGCATTCTTGATATTAACCTCGGAATTAATTTTAGTTGGTGGGTATCCGGGAGAGGCGTTGACGACAACTCTTTCACCAAAATTAACACAGAGGTGTCATATCTCGTCTTTGTTATCTCTGCTTGACCGCCCTAGATAATCCCCTATTAAAATTTGTCATACCCAAACCTACAACCGTATTATTGACACCAGAGCCCCGTTCCGCACAAATTTAGATTAAGAAATTTTCCCGATATATCCTTCTCTCACCAACCCATTCTTATAAAATACCGCTGTAAAGAATTTATAAATTGTGTACCATAGCTTAAAATATTTATTGTATACTGACGATGACTACCTAGTAGTCGAAATGTACATTTATACGTTTATTATAAAAATAAAATTGTGAAAGAAAGGTGTATTTTTTGATAATAATTTATTACTTTCACGTAACTCAGAACTTATATTAGACTTAAATAATTTGAAGTTTGACATTTTATATTTATTCTAAAAAACATATTTAGTATAAAAGAGTTCCAAAGGTTAGCACAAATATTATAAATTAGAAAAATAATGAAACTACGATGTGGTTCAACTCATATGCGTATAAGAAAGTTCGGTGCATGACACTGCAGATATTTTATGTGGTAAACGAGTGTTATGTGCGTAGTTTTTCAATGGTAATGGTTTATATTAAATTGTCATTTTCGATTCATGAAAAGTTTCAAAAGGTATAATTTCCGTTGAAATTTCGAGATCGATTTTATTCATGATTACAATACTTACTTGGTTATAATAAAATATTTTCAATATCAAAGCTATTTCTATAATTGAAATACATTTCTCATATTTGCGAGCGAATGTTACCATGACTGATATACATTTTACACAAACAATTAAAATTGTAAAATAGTGCTTAGAAAACAATTTACCATAATAAATGAACAAAGAGTTCAATACTGCGATGACCTTATAAAACTGTTTTGCTATTCAAATTCTTTTTATTGGAATAAAACTGACCAAGCATAAATGAAAATAATACATAAATTTAATATGTTTTACGTACGATTATGTGGTCTTATCAGTCCTTATCAACCGTGTAGCGAGCGTTATTACTATATAGTACAACATTAACCAGTTAACACATAACATACATTTCTGTGTGGACAAATATTGACTTGTGGTACTTAAAAATGTTCACAACACTGTGTGTTGCAATTGTAATAATACAATTTTTACGATTTTTTTCTCGAATCATTTATCAACAAATTTATGGCCCATATATAAAAAATGGAATTCAATTTCGAGAGATAGGAAAGTGGGCAGGTATTTATTTATTAAATTTTAATACATAACATGATGACAGGTTGGCGTAAAGCCCTTTACATTAGTTCCATCTTGATAATATTTCACCATTCACTTCTATCTTTGCACACATCTTTGGCTGGCTTACAACACGTCACACAATTTATCTTAATTAAGTAAATCATTTAATTTTCGACATTCTTTCGATATTACCTTACCATCTATTTTGACGAAAACGAAGCTTTTGATTTATTTACATTCAGTTCAAGAAATATATTTTTTCAACTGCCTCTTTGTTGAATGGCAGTTTTACTAAATCCTAAATGTTTTTAGTGGTATGTTTCGGCTTAAATAAAGAAAAAAAAACATATGCAGTGTCATGCACCGAACTTTCTTATACGCTTTTGGGTTAAATCACATCCTATTTTCATTATTTTTCTAATTTATAATACTTCTTAGAATAAATATAAAATGTCAAATTATTTAAGTCTGTTTTGTTTTTTTGATAAACAATTGACAGGCGCAGATGATACGATTTATGTAAAAATAAATATAATAAGAAATTTCAAGAGCCATTTTCTTGTTTCCGGTACCGTTTGGGGAAAAAAGTTTCCACTAAAAGTTGTACAAAATATGGATATCTATAATTTTTATTGTAACAATTTTTCTGTAACTGTGACTATTTTTGAGTAAATGCAGAAATTGCAAAAAATGACTAGAGTAAACTTGCACTTCCGGTCGGAATATTGTTTTCAAAAAGAAAAGGTTATCTTACCTGGAAAATACAAATCTTAAGGTTAAAATTTCATAATTTTGCCTTTAGCCATTTGGGCTGTAGAGCGCTCAGATACACACACACACACACACACGCACACACACACAGACGGACGTCATTCCAAAAATAGTTGGAATCGATTCAGGGAAAGTCAAAACGTATATTTCCGTTAAAATCTCGAGATCGAAATTTTTCATGATTACAATACTTACACCTACTGCGTATAAGAAAGTTAAAAAGTGGATCAAACCTTGAAGTGTAATTTATTATCGCTTCCGTTAATACAATTTTTAGCTTATCTGTTGCGGTCGAAGTTCCAATTTTTTTTTTTAATTATTGATTTTTATTGTAAAAGTACCTTGTTTGTTATAATAAATTAGTATAGATCACGCATGTCCATGTGAAATATATGAAGTATACTCATATTGGTATATACATACAATGGAAAAATTATTATAAACCATTCAATTGGCGGTAAGTTTGCAAACTCGTTTGCTACGTCGAATGGGATAAGTTTTTCTAGAGTGTGGTGTTGTATAGCAGTTTTACTAATTCCAAAATGTTTTTAGTAGTATGTTTCTGTTTAAAAAAATCTGCAGTCATGCACGGAACTTTTTTTTTACTGACCTTTGGAACCCCTTTTCACTAAATTATTTCTTAAAATAGATATTTAGGGGTTAGGCTACCTTAGAGATTTCAAGTTTAGCAAATTTTTTTTTTGCTTAATCTATTTTTTATTATCTTGAAAATAATATACCAAAGTTTTATGCTCCGAAAAACTCTAAAAGAGCCTGAATTTTGAATATAGCGCGGGTCCTTCCGCACTTCAATGCGAGCGTGATAACGCTACAGCTTTACTACTTAAAACTATAAACGCGTTTTTCTCGAAACAACAATTTTCAAGTTAGCCGGACCGATAACTCGGACAAATCTTTACCGATTGACTTGCAAATTTAACTGTATATTTAAAACTGTTTTCTTCATAGAAGTACGTAGGATTTTCTTTTTATGTTGCATGGTTCAATTGTTATTAGCAATTTTTGGGCGATTTTTTACCAATTGTCGATAGATTTTATTTAAAAGCATGCCATTTTTGCAAAAATCTATATAGGAAAATAATCCTACGTACTTCTCTAGCTGTTTATAAATGAAAAAAATAGGCGTCACTGGGAAAATGCTGGGAAGCCACCATTTTATTCCTCCAGCTGGTAAAAAATTTAAAAATCATCGTTCAGTATACATAAAATAAAGAGCTCTTTTCCAAATTTCGATCTATTGTAGTACACCAGTGTTCACTTGTAAAGTCACACCAGCAGTTTACCCTTCGGCGCTGCAACCAACTTCACATCTTTTTCGACAGCTACCAGATCTACGTGATTAGCAAAGGATAGAAGATGAGGAGTGACAGAGATAGGTAGAATGTAAATGTTTTTCAGCAGCGCAACTCTGTGTCACTATGTTTTCTATATTTTTTAAAACATTTGGAATTGGTGTTTGGGAAAATATTCACACACACGCCCACACGTTAAAATTTCGAGATCGATTGACATGCGCAGAGGATACGATTTAGGTAACAATGAATCAAATAAATAGAAATTTAAATATGATCTTTCTTGTAACCCGTAACTTTTTACTTTCTTATACGCAGTATAAGAAAGTATTGTAATCATGAACATTTTTTATGTCGAAATTTTAACGAAAATATATCATTTGACCTTCTACAGCCTTAATGGTTGAAGATTAAATTATGAAACTTTAAATTTAAGATTTTTATAAACCTGGCATAAAGCTTCTTATTTTTGAAAGGAATATTTGAATTTGAAGTGCATGTTTACTCTAGTCAGTTTTTGCAGTTTCTATAACTCAAAAACAATAGTATTTACAGCAAAATCAGTTAGAATGAAAATAAAAGATACATATATTGTGCATAACTTTTATTTGAAAATAATTTTTCAAAAAAGGTACTGTTTATAAAAAAATGGTTATTGAAATTTGTTCATATATTATTAATTTTACATATGTATATCGTATCAGCTATGCCTGTCAATTGTTCCACATAAAAAGTAAAATAGACCCAAACATTTTAAATCTTTCTAAATTTTTAAAATTTTCATAATTTTCAATATTCTCAAAAATGTTTAAATTCTAATGATTAGTGTCAGACAGATATCTTATTTTAGTTGTCTTCTTGTCTAAACAAACATACCTACTAGGTAAAAGGAAGTTCTGTGCGGAATACTGCACATATTTTATTATTGGAATTAGAATTTAACGGCATTGATAAATTATCAACGAGTTTAGAAACAAATAAATGCGATTCAAATGCGACTCAATTTAGAATTTTTTCCACCATTACCAAAAATCGAAAATAATAGTAATAGTTGAAGTTCTTTAACTTTAATAAAATTCTTTTTCTAGTTGTTACTGGAGCTACAGATGGATTGGGAAAGGCGTATGCAGAAAACTTGGCAGCTAAAGGAATGGACATAGTATTAATAAGTCGCTCTCAAGAAAAATTGGATAATGTTGCAAAGGAAATAGGTAACCATATTTTTCATTTATATCGTTTCCATCCTAATCACATCCTCGTAATTTTTTATCTGGCAAGCAATTAATTTATAAATTTATATCTCAAAAATATATAAATTCAAAAATCACAAGGCATATTATAATAGTTTTTTTATGTTTTGCCTTAAAATAATAATATATCTTCGAGCTGTTTTAGATTTACGAGGACTCCGCAAATTATTCCGAAATTCCTGAAAAGAATTATCGCGTAAGATTTTATAGTATGTATAGGTTTTACATTGTACATAATTTTTGTAAAAAATATACTGATATGCATCCGCTTCTCTTATTATATTGACACATGTATGTTACGTTTAACACATTATTGTAATTGTGGTTGCCTATCCCAATTGAATAATAGTATAAATTAAAAGTTTACCTACAAAGAAAAAAAATTCAAAGTAAATAAAAGTGTCACGCAGACAAAACATAATTTTGAAAGCCTTCATAAACATAAAAGTTTCATTTATATATTGTATCGCTAAACGAGTTGGTTTAAAAATCTATTTAACTGTCAAACGGGCAATGAGCCAAGACGATAGATAGAAATAGTTTCTGTGCAAAGTTTCGCGCGGATTACTCGTATATTTTATAAGAATATAGGATTTGTTGTATATTATTATTGCGAGAATAGTCTGTATAATTTTTTATTTTCCATAAAATTATAGAAACCAAAGTTCAATATGAATTTCTTATATCTTATTTTATATGTATATTTACATAATAAAATGAAACTGCTATTTTAATAGTATCTTATCTATAATGATTAACATTTTTATTTCACTCTGATGAGAGTTATATTTTTATCGTAATTTTTAGCGCAACTGAGAGTATTTTTCTAATTCGTGTATTGTATATATCCATCTTCCGGTAAACCGTGCCTCCTTACGAATTTAGTATATACGACTACGTGTATTTGTTTAAAAACTGTGTTTCGCCAAGAGTCTACCACATATACAAATAATTTATTCTATTTGCAGCGTCAAAGTATAGATGCGATACTAAAACAATTCAAGCTGATTTCACAAATACCAAAGATATTTACAAGAACATTGAAGACAAGCTTCAAGGGTTGGACATAGGAGTTCTAGTCAATAATGTCGGACTTAGTTATAATTACCCAGAATATTTTCTTGAAATGGAAAAAGCTGACGATAAAATTAACACGAACATAATAAACTGTAACATATTTTCAGTTACAAATATGACAAAAATCGTTCTACCAGGAATGATCGAACGACAAAAAGGTGTTATTATCAATATATCTTCAACTGCTGGCAGTATACCTAGTCCAATGTTAGCAATATATAGTGCTACGAAAGCTTACATCGATAAATTCTCGTCTGATTTGAATACGGAATATAGTAGACATGGTATCATAATACAAGCTGTACAGCCCGGTTTTGTTGCAACCAAAATGACGAAGATGAAGAAAACCTCTTTGATGATACCTTCTCCTGCTGATTTTGCTTATTATGCATTAAAGACTGTAGGGGTTCAAGAGAGCACAACCGGATATATTCCACATGGCATCATGAAGTCTACCATTCATACAATGGAATATATATGTCAAAAATGGGCCAGAAGTTATATTAACAAGGAATTAGAAAATGTTCGAAAAAGAGCATTGAAAAAACACGTCCGTTAAATCGACTAATATGATGTAAAAATTGTCTTTAATTTATTCAAAATAATAAAATTGGTTAAATTGAAATTGTATTTTAATTCATTCTCACATTCTACTATAGTTAAGTGATAATACGGTTGCATGAAATCAACTCACGCATGACATCAACCCACCTTATAATTTTCGGTTTTTTCATATTATTAATTTTTTTGCCTTTTTCGGCTTCCCTGATTCGCTACTTTTACTAGTATTCCCCCTTCTAAATCCATATTATCGCTTATTTAACTTTTTTAGAGTACTAAACTTTAAGCAAGTGTCTGAACACAGCAAATTAAATACAAAAATAAAATTCCATTTGGATAAAAATCTTTTAGGATAATATACTTTTTGATAGGAAATGCAACCTTACGGTACACTTTCATATGGGATGATTTTTTGATATGTATGAAATACGAACTTTAAAAGAGGCCAATTTCAAGCATTGATTGCCATCTATAAGCCAGAAAGTGAATTAATTGGATAATGTTCCTTATGAAATTTTGTTCCTCATATAATTAATGCAATTATACACATCCTCAATAATACAAGCGCACAAATATGCCCACGCAGCCACACATACACAAATAGGAAACTTTCTTAGCCACCATATAGTTTAAAACTCCATAATTTTATTTTCAACAGCTTTGGCTTACATACAGATTCATTTTTTTTTGTAACCGATACTATTTACGAAAAAAAAACTGTTCAATAATAAATTTGTAGATAATGTCTCTAATTTTTATTCTTACTAATTTTGCTGTAAGTGCTACCGTTATTACAGAAACTGTTTAAAATGACTAGAGTAAACATGCACTTTCGGTTGAAGTGTCCTTTTCAAAAATAAGAGATTTTCATCCCAGGCATATACAAATCTTAAGTTTAAAATTTCCTAAATTTACCTTAAGCCGTTTAGGCAGTAGAGCGCTCACATACTCACAAACACGCACACCCACACACATACGCACGAATGAACGCACATATACAAACCACTGGCATAGATCTTTTGTTATGAACTTTGCGAAATATTTTTTAGCAATTTCAGAGTTAATACACAATTTTGTGTTAATTTTAATTCATTTGGTAATATGCGCAACGCTCAGTTGCGGAAGTAGCAGATTCAGTTGCATTAGCGTGAATTGCGATATATAGTACTTGCAACTTTAATGGTTTTGGATTCTGTTGTAAAAATCGAATACAATTTCACTATAGGATTGTTTTAATTCTGCTAACTCTATGATTAAACGTATAAACATCTCTTCTGTCACCGTAAGTATCTAAATGTGTCTTTTCAAATTTTTATAATATTAGTGTTGCGTGAACCGAAATCAAAAACTTTAAACTCTCTGTATTAGTTGCTTTTACTAGGCTCTTTAAATGACGTAAGTAGATTTCAGTAAAGTCAGTACTCCCTTCATGTTCATTGAATTTCTGATGATCTATGGATTTTACGATGAACTGGTTGCTGTATCAGAAGTTGTTTTGGATGATTGTTATTCTTTCTCAACGACTGGAGGAATACAGTAACTAATTATATTTGTATTCTCATGCTCATTTGGTTGCGGTTTTAATAAAAATATTTTTTATTCTTCAATTGTCAATAAAATTTCTAGAATGAACCGAATTTATTTCCGCAAAAATTTGGTTTTGTCAATCCGTTTTTATGAAGGAATTGTTTTATTGTTCCTATAATAAGTTGAACTTTTAAATATAAATTTTCTATATGCCTGGCAAGAAATCCTGATGCGTTAGATAATAATATTCAAATGGGCAGTGTTAGTTTACTTCATTAGTTTGTTTGTTGTAAAACGGCTGCATTACTGTTTTAACCCAAATGCGTATAAAAATGTTCGGTGCATGACACTGCAGATGTTTTTGTTTTTCTATCAAACAATTGGCAGGCACAGTTGATACGATTTATGTGAAAATAATTATAATAAGAACAAATTTCATTAACCATTTTCTTGTTTCCGGTACCTTTATTGAAAAAAGATTTTCAAACAAAAGTTATGCGAAATATTAATATCTTTAATTTTTATTCTAACAACATTTCTGTAAGTGCAACCATTTTTGAGTAATTGCAGAAACCGCAAATAATGACTAAAGTATACACTCACTTCCGGTTTGAGTATTCTTTTCAAAAATAGGAGGTTTTCTTGCTAGGCATATATAAATCGTAAGTTCAAAGTTTCATAATTTTACGTTTAGCCATTTGGGCTGTAGAGCTCTCACAGACACACACACACACACACACACACACACACACACTCACACACACAGACGGACGTCATTCCAAAAATAGATGGAATCGATTCAGGGAAGGTCAAAACGTATATTTCCGTTAAAATGTCGAGTTCGAAATCTTTCATGATTACAATACTTACTGATACTGCGTATAAGAAAGTAAAAATTAAATAATTTGGAGTTTGACATTTAATATTTTTTCTGAGAAATAATTTTGTGAAAGAAGTTCCAAAGGTTAGTACAATATTATAATTTAGAAAAATAGTCTAAATATGAACCGAAATGCGTATATGAAAGTTGAGTGCATGACACTGCAAATGTTATATTCTTAGAAATATATTTAGTGTAAAAGCGATCCAACAGTTAGAACAAATATTATAAATTAGAAAAATAATGAAACTACGATGTGGTTTAACCCAAATACGTATAAGAAAGTTCGGTGCAAGACACTGGAGATGTTTTTATACATGCATTAATATTCGCATATTTTAACTTTTATCTATATTTTGATAGTATTAATGCAATTTTAGAATCAACCATATTCCTCAGTATTTAACATATTATATATTAATCAAAAATATTCGAATAATTTATTCTTTTTGAATGTTTAAAAATAAGTACTTAAATATCCTTCGCTATTAACCCCATAGAACGGCGCATACTCTAACTGCCCGGCGGTTGGTGTCACAAATCATTGGACTGTCAAATCGTATAGTCATCCTGCCCGAATTAAAATTTTAAGAAATCCGCATTTTAGAAGGTAGATTCACAAAGGCAAAAAATAAGAAGAATAAAAAATTCTTAGATATTTTATTTAAATGCATAAATATAAAATTATTTTATTTATTATTATTGGAAATGCAAGACACAGTAAATGATTTTTATGACGCACATCATAAATATTTTCTTCTGGCATGACAAATTTATTATTTAAATAAAAATTTCTGTTGCTGTATAAAGCGATTAATTTTATTAGTACCTTATCGAACAATAGCATATTATAACTATTAAAATACAGTGAGCATAAGTTCAGTAGCGTAGAGAAGTTCGTTTTAGAAATTGTCAGCCTGCCGTTTAGTATTTCTACTAGTTTTATTAAATTTTTAAAAGAAACATGAATTAGAAAATTTATATTGATCAATTCGAATTCAAATTAATACATAAAACTCAAGTCTTGATATACAATTTAACGTTTTAATATCTACGTGTTCGTACACGTGCAGAGGTTTTAATTTGACACGCCACTGTCTCGTAAGGTAATAATAAAATTAATTGCTTTAGTTCGATAACAAAATTTGATTTGAAAATATATATGTCCCTCGGTTTTATATATTAAGCAATTCTCTTGGTTTAATAATTTGATTCAAATCAATTGAATTAACAAAATCATCGAAACAAAATGAAAGTATTTATTTATTTTTGCGCTTTAGGTAAGTTATATTATTTCAAATATAAGCCCATAAGTTTCTATATTTTCTGAATTTATTTTTATCTTACAATTAGTGTTGCTGTTGGTGGCTGGTTTTTCACCAGTAACTTCGAATTGCCATATAAATTGTCCAGATAACGAAGCACCGATGTGTGGCACGAAATTAGGCGGAGAAACTGTAACATTCCAAAATGCATGTTTTCTAGGCCTTGAATTTTGTGAAAATCCCAACACAGGTATTTATATTTTCGAGGTTCTTTTGGTGTAATTGTTATGATTTGAAATAAGAACGCTGTTTAAAATTATAAAGTTATTTCATTTGTTAATTTGGTTACTGCAATCAGCACTGGTTGTTTCGATGAGTAGGTATGCTAAAATAAATTGAAAATAAGATGAGTACATCACTAAATAAATATCACGGATGAATTCTAGTAAATGTATGATAAGGTTTCACGTATATCTAATTGTAAGCACAAAATCTACTACTTGGATTATATATTTATATTGACTTTTTTTTATAGTATGGGTTCATATGAAGTCTGGCTCGTGTTAATTTCAACTATTACTAATATTATTTGTATTTGTAAAACTTGCTTATGTAACTTCACCATTATATAATAAAGAATTTAAAAAAAATATTTTGTTAAATTTGCTTATTGCACCTTTTTACTTTCTTATACGTAGTATAAGTAAATATTGTAATCACGAAAAATTTCTATCTCGAGATTTTAACTGAAATATACGTTTTGACCTTCGATCGATTCCGACTATTTCTGGAATGACGTCCGTCTGTGTGTGTGTGTATGTGTGTCCGTGTGCGCGTGCGTGTGTATTTGTATGCGCTCTACAGCCTAAACGGTTGAAGGTAAAATTATAAAACATTAAACTTAAGGTTTGCATATTTTTGAGGTCTCAACCTCTTATTTTTGAAGAAAATATTCAGACCGAAAATGCATGTTTATTTAGGTCATATTTTGCGATTTCTGCACTTACTCAAAAATGGCTGAGACAAATGCAATGAAAAAAAATTAAAGATTTTACTATTTCAAATAACTTTTGATTGAACATTTTTTTCAAATAAAGTACCGTAAACATGTAAATAATTATTGAAATTTGTTCTTATTATAATTATTTTCACATAAATCGTATTAACTGTGCCTGTCAATGGTTGCACTAGTTGATATAAAAATTAAAGATATTAATATTTTGCATAACTTTGGATTGAATTTTTTTTTTTCAAAAAAGGAACCGGAAACAAGAAAATAGTAATTGAAATTTGTTCTTATTATAATTATTTTCACAAATCGTATCAACTGTGCCTGCTAATTGTTTAAGAGAAAACAAAAACTTAAATAATTTAGAGTTTGGGGTTCCAAAGGTTAGTAAAATATTATAAATTAGAAAAATAGTCTAAATATGATTTAACCCAAATGCGTATAAGAAAGTTCAGTGCATGACACTGCAGATGTTTTTCGTTGATTCATCGACAAATACAGGAGTAATTTCTCAAAATAAATGAGCCGCCGATTCTGGCCATAAGATTACATGTCTTTCAGCGTTGAACGTTGAACATTTTTGAACCCCGCGTCGTTTGTCACGTGCTCACATTTTTTGCCTATATAAATCATAATTTAATAATAAACATAACGATGCCGTTTTTATTAAATATATTTTACAAATGCTTACTGGAACAATGTCATATATTCTTCTTTCAACTGACTAAGTTCTGGTTGAACAATAGTTTTGTATTCTATATTCGTATAATCCGAAAAATGTCTTCAAATAGTTAAGGGGAGGTTCTCCTAAACTTTATTGAATTTTTTTTTTTTTCTCTCACTTAATGAAGACTTCATGTGTATAGAACATGTGTGCAAAAGGATACTCCGATCCGTGACGCATGTCATTACGTGTTGGAATATACTGTAGCTGGCAGCACATGCGGAACTTGATTAGGCGTAGTTTGCCGCACATGCCGGCCTTGATTCCGCGTATTTTTGGCCCGCCATTTTGGATTTTTAATCAATTATTTTGATAAATCAATGACAAATCTACATTCAGCGACCATGATTACTTATATATACAAATTTTGGTTCAAATTGGTAGACGCAAATTTTTTTGCATGCGCCATATTAGATCCACCATTTTTTATTTTCTAAATTACACTTCAAAATCGTAATCAGTGATCCAGAATCCCTACATGAACTGATAATGGTCATGATCACTCTACAAACAAAAAAGTTATCTCCAGGCAAACTTTGTCAAAACTTTAAACGCGTTTTTCTCGAAACTACATTTTTCACCACAACTTCGTGCACAGGGCTCGATCTACTTATTCGATTCACTTAATTTTATATCTGTTAAAATGAATATACTCTTTTCTATGCCTTATACCTAATTTAAGCCTACAAAAATGTGATTTAAAAATTTTAAGAGGGGCCAAAGTGAAAAAAAGGGTATCAGAAATTTCATTTTTTTTAAACATGCGCATAGTTTGGTTAATTTTTGGCGAAATTTATTCTAATTAGGTATATGTCATAGAGAAATTATTACGTTGTAATAATTTTTTTTTATTTTCGATTTCAGTTCACTACAAGGAGCTGTATGCTCCAAGTTGTGCGGGTACATTTTAAGTGCAGAGGTCCAGAAAAGCCGCCATTTTTAAGCCGCCATTTTGTATTTTGCGATAGTAAATACTTTAGAAAAACGCACAAAAATGGACCAATTTAGAAGTTAAAACTCTAAGTTCTTATTCCTTTTAATTCTCGCACAATAAATTTTCAAAGTTTTGCTGAATTTGAGCCAAGTTTAGGAGAACCTCCTCTTAATACTATGGGCCGATATTCATTGCTTAGAAATTCAAAAACTTGTACATTTATCTGCAATGAAAATTGATTACACTTTTTTATTGTAATTCAAGATAGAGAAGTACATTATTGTATTTTTTTTGGGAGTAAAGTATCAATTCCTACTTATTCATCTAATCATGTTTTACTCTATCCGAATTAACATAATTCAATCCTACTATGCTATGTTTACATGCAATTTTGATATGGGAACATTGAATAGAAAACAATTCAATACCAGCCTGGAAACACAACGGTCCGTAATATCACACAAATAGCACGTTAATAGAACGTACGGACCAGTTTTTCTTTTTATTTTGACTTTTACTTTCTTATACGCAGTATAAGTAAATATTGTAATCATGAAAAATTTCGAATTGCAGATATTTAACATATACTGTTAGGAAATCGATATTATAAAACTTACATTTGTCAATTATTTAATTAGTGATTACTTTGTTACCTGTGCCATAGTAATGAAAAAAGTTAATTTAACAATCATAAAAAACAAAACAAGGAACGTTAAATAAATAAATTACAATTTGAAGTGTCAAAATATTTAAATTAAAGCTCATAATATTCTTAATAAATAAATAAAATACATTATAGCTACGCTTCAAATTTAATTTCGAAATCGTTTATTTATACCAACATGTTTGAAAACAGCACGCGGTACCAGTTATAAGTTAATAAAACGAAGGTTGATATGTAAAGATAAATAACAAACTGTAGAGATCAATATTCGATTAACTATTTCTTTTCTTTTTTTAATAAATATATCTTAACTGCAAACTAATATTAGCTTATAAATCTTGTTCATCATTACTGGTTGAGAACCTACATGACGTCATAACATTTCCCTTCCCCCTGTGCATTTAACCCATACGTACTATCTTTATGACGTAAAGCTCATCTTATCGTGGACCAACTATATATCCTTAAGAAGTAGTATTTAATTCTACAGTCTCCTCTACTTTATTGATAGTCTTAGCACCGCTAAAATACTCTTCCATCTCCATCAACGTTTTCCCTTTCGTCTCAGGCAGAAAAAAATAAACAAAAACCGTGCCTAACAAACATACTCCACCATAAAACGCATATAAACCATGATCCGCCATAGCCTCCTTCATGGTCGGGTAAGTTTTCACCGCGATAAAATTACAAATAAAACAAAAACACGTCGTAAGTCCACCAGCTAACCCACGCACTTTCGTCGGATACATTTCCCCAATCATCGCGAACGGAATCGTTAAAAACCCTAATGAACTCGAAAAAAAATATGCTACAATCAACACAATTGGTAACCAATTTAACTTCGCCGCCACCGGCTCACTAACTGTACCTAACTTCACCGCATACAAATACCCTGATAGCACTATAATAGTCACCGTCATACTTGCACCGGAAACAATAGATGGCGGGCGTCTTCCATACCATTTACAAAGTTGCCCCACCATAAACGACGCCACTAAGCGCGAAATCCCGATTATCACCGTTGTTAGATAGGGATCTATAACAACACCAATGTCTCGGACTATTTCCACTGCATAGAACACCATTACGAATGAGCCAGCAAATTGCTGGAAGAAAAAGTACGCCGTCAGGATGAGGAATGGCTTGATGCAGTTTGGTTTGAAGAAATAATTCGATTTTCTTTTGAAACGCGTTGTGAAACTTTTCGACGTTGATTTCGCGCTTCTGTTATTTTGCACGTTCGAGATCATCAGTGCAATTTCATCCTTGATGTATTGCGAGTTGGTTGTATTCCGCCAGATTTTCGCTAATGATTCTGTCGCTTCGTCATTGCGATACTTTGATACTAACCACTGCGGGGATTCCGGCATTACAAAATATAAAATTATTATCGTTAACGATGGGATTATAATTGTAATTCCTGCTGATATTCTCCAGCTATCCTGCAATAGATATGGTATTGTTGTTGTGTTTACAAACACATGTATTCATTAGGACTTACTCTTAAAAAGAATCCTAATACATAGACGATTAAGACGCCGAGTGATAAAAATACGGCTGTCCATGTGGCTAGCATTGCTCTTAACTTTGGGGTACAAATCTCGCTGAGATACACAATTGCCGGAATGTTACCCATACCGGTGGCAACGCCTGTGATGACCCTGCCAATTAGTAGCATTATATACATTGTTTGCCGATCTTCACCGGCGCTAGCGATGAACATCCATCCTATTATCGAGAATATGTTCACGATGTAGAAAGTGATTTTTCGTCCAAATCTGTCGAGAAGTGGGCCTGATATGAGGCAGCCAATCGGCATTGTTATAAGAACAGCACTCGCTGGAATTCAATTCTAAATATATACATTTCATTATTGTTATGCGAAGCATCATACCTATCCATGATCCTTCATCGACTGTAATTTGTTGAGGGCCAACTTTGTACAGCGCTGGTAGTAAAATCGCTGAAAATCCTTGAGATATACCAGGAGCTAAACTCGTCAGATTTGTCAACGCCCCCAAAAGTATCTACATAAATCATATAAATATATACTTTTGATTAACACCGCATTGACTCACCTGCATATACGTTGATTGTTTAGTATCTCTAGGATTGTTTGTGCTTGACATTTTATCTGAAATACAAACATACATATATCTATTAAATGGTGGTAATAAAACTCTCTTTTACAACCTTTAGCATGTAGACAAGCTTTCATGATCCAACACTTTTCATATAAACTTATTAAAGTAACATAATTAAAAAATTTTTTTAACGAAAGTCAACGAATGCAATTGTTATTATCCATTCCCAAATAATATATTTATATATATATATATATATATATATATATATATATATATATATATATATAATTGTTTTCATTTAAATCGTAAAAACTATCATAATAACCATCAACGTCAACGTACTGAATATGTTCTCAATTTTTTGGTCTAATAAATGACTATTTTTAATAATTTTTTTCTCTCTTATTTTATTAGATAGAAATTTAAATTGTTGTTCACAATAATAAATAACTCATGCAATATACAAAAATAAATTTATTTTTTATTTTTATGCATGGTTACTTATATAGAAGGTGACAAAGTAGAGGCCGCGGAGATGAGGTCTTTTGCGGTGTGCACGATAACTCCAGTCCAGAATGTCTGAAATAAAAAAATCTAACGGGGTTTTATTAAGAACAAAATAACCTGGACCGTAAACCAATAAAAAGTAAAATATTAAAAAAACCTAGAAAATAGTGTGCGTTTAAGAAAAGTCCTATTTTTTGTACACAAAATTGGACCTTTGGGATTGAATAAAAATGGAACAAATGTATATTTATGTGAAAATGGTGGTTTATGTTCCGCGTAATAAGTTAGTTAATAAACTAAAAAAAGATTTGAGCCAATAGCTTAATTAGTTTTTGAGCTAGAAGGCACACCGTTTTTAAAAATGTAGTTTCGAGAAAAACGTGTTTCAAGTTTAATTTTAGTGTCAAATAACACGTATTTATAATTCAGTATAGAAATGTAAATATGTCTGAAACGGTTTGGAAATTTACCTTAAAATTTTTTTTACATATTTTTAAAATGTTTTTGAATAAAATTTTCGAAAAAAAAAATCTAAAATTTAAATTGGAATATCGCCTTAAATATAGATGACCAAAATGGGGATCATATTTTAGTAATACCAATGTTAGGACGACCAATTGGTCGCAACTGTTTCAATATTCATTTAATAGCAATGATTTAATCTTGAGATGATGAATAATATATTTTAGTCATCGTAGCTAAAAAGTCAACTCGTGTTACGTGGGATAGGATAGAATATAAATAAACTTACTGTTGTTGGGACGAATCCGAAGTATTAGAAAATATTATCGAAATACATCCATAAAATATTCAATGATTAAAAATGAAATTTGTTTTATTTCTCTAACGTTACAATAAAACTAATTACTGGCACTAATATAGTTTATAGTTATATTTCTATAATATATTATACTTACAAAGTATATTTACTTAGATAACATACACATACACTTACACGTGCAGTGACAATATAATTATCTTTTATTTGATAAGAATTGTAAACAATTCAGGTTGGATCTTTGATGAAAAACAACTGCAGTGTCATGCACCGAACTTTCTTATACGCATTTGTGTTAAGCCTGTTGGTTATTTTAGATAAAACACACTTATGACGAAAATATATGTTCCTTTTTACTTTCTTATACGCAGTATAAGTAAGTATTGTAATCATGAAAAATTTCGAACTCGAGATTTTAACGGAAATATACGTTTTGACCTTCCCTGAAGGATTCCGACTATTTTTTGAATGACGTCCGTCTCTGTGTGTGTGTGTGTGTGTGTCTGTGTGTGTGCCTGTGTGTGTGTGAGCGCTCTACAGCCCAAACGGCTAAAGGTAAAATTATGAAATTTTAAACTTAAGATTTGTATGTACCTCCTATTTTTGAAAACCATGTTCCGACCGGAAGTGCATGTTTACCCTAGTCATTTTTTGCAGTTTCTGCAATTACTCAAAAATGGTTACAGTTACAGAAAATGTTTGTGAACAAATATTAATAATATTTATATTTAGCACAACTTTTGTTTGAATTTTTTTCCAAAAAAAGGACTGGCTTCAAAATAAATTTCTGCTTATTATATATATTGTTACATAAATCGTATCATCTGCGCCTGTCAATTGTTTAACAAAATAGACTTAAATAATTTGAAGTTTGACATTTAATATTTATTCTAAGAAACATATTTAGTGTAAAAGCGATCAAAAGGTTAGAACAAATATTATAAATTAGAAAAATAATGTAACTACGATATGGTTTAACCCATATGCGGATAAGAAAGTTCGGTGCATGACACTACAGATATTTATTACAAAACAAATTGATAAATATAATAACACGTCAACATAATAAAACAACTTAATTCAACAGAACAATTGAACAAACAAAACATACACACTGGACTTTTGTATTATTCCAACCAAACCACATTGTAGTTTTTAATTTATAATTATTACTTTCTTATACGCAGTATAAGTAAGTATTGAAATCATGAAAAATTTCGATCTCGAGATTTTAACGGAAATATACGTTTTGACCTTCCCTGAATCGATTTCAACTATTTTTGGAATGACGTCTGTCTGTGTGTGTGTGTGTGTGTGTGTGTGTGTCCGTGTGTGTGTGTGTATGTTCTCTGCAGCCTAAACGGTTGAAGCTAAAATTATGTAACTTTAAACTTAAGATTTGCATATGCCTGCACCTCCTATTTTAAAAAAAATATTCAAAGCGGAAGTGCCTGTTTACTCTAGTCATTTTTTGCAGTTTCTGCAATTACTCAAAAATGGTTACAGTTAAAGAAAAATTGTATGAACAAATATTAAAGGTATTTATATTTAGCACAACTTTTGTTCAAATTTTTTTCCAAAAAGGGTACTGGTTTCAAAATAAATTTCTGCTTATTATATATATTTTTACATAAATCGTATCATCAGCGCATGTCAATTGTTTAACAAAATAGCCTTTCATGATTTGAAGTTTCACATTTAATATTTATTCAAAGAAATATATTTAGTGTAAAAGCAATCTAAAGGTTAGAACTAATATTATAAATTAGATAAATAATGAAACTATACGATATGGTTTAACCCAAATGCGTATAAGAAAGTTCGGTGCATAACACTGCAGATGTTTTTAAAAATTATTTCTACCGGAAGTAATTTTTTGCATTTTCTTCAAAAATGGTAGTACTTACAATAAAATCGTTTAGATTAGAAAATAAGCGAGATTAATATTTCGAATAATTTTTATTTGAAAATATGTTTCAAGAAACGTACTGGTTACAAAATAATGGCTATTGAAATTTGTTCATATATTATTTATTTTACATATATCGTATCAACTATACCTGTCAATTGTTCAACATAAAAAGAAGCTTAGTAATGTAACAAACGCGCGTCTTTGAGATATTTCTTCTTATACTCACCTGGTTGTTACTTTAGATGAGTTCTACTTATACACACTTAAATAGCTTGTGAAAGATTAAATTGATTCAAACAATAAATAACAATTTAATACAAACTATAAAAATATAACAATAGCAATGGCTTTACAAAATACTGGTTTAAGCTTAAGTTACTTACAGACAAGATAATACTCACCAATCGCAATCTGAACTGAGATTATATACTCAGTTCTGACCTAAGTCCAATGGCCGATATTGTAAACAAATCCCTAAAAAACTAGCAACATTCCACTGAATGTGCAAAGAACAATTTTATGCAACTGTTGCTAGTTATTACGTAGCTAGTTGCATTTGATAATAGCGAATTCTTTAGCTCAGCGGAATCTGAACTAGGCCAGTACGCAACTAGCTGGACTTGTTACAATAAGGGGTTAGGATACCCTAGAGATTTCAAGATTAGCAACAACAATTTTTTTTGCTTAATCTATTTTTTAGTATCTTGAAAATAATATGCTAACGTTTTATGCCCCGGTAAACTCTAAAAGAGCCTGAATTTCGAATATGGCCCGAGCGCAATAACGCTACAGCTTTACTACTTGAAACATTTAACGCGTTTTTCTCGAAACAACATTTTTCAAGTTGGCCGGACCGATAACTCGGACAAATCTTTACCGATTGATTGAAAATTTAAGTGTATATTTAAAACTACTTTCTTCATTGAAGTACGTAGGATTTTTACTTTCTTATACGCAGTATAAGTAAGTATTGTAATCATGAAAAATTTCGAACTCGAGATTTTAACGGAAATATACGTTTTGATCTTCCCTGAATCGATTCCAACTATTTTTGGAATGACGTCCGTCTGTGTTTGCGTGTGTGTGTGTGTGTGTGTGTGTGTGTGTGTGTTTTTGTGTGTGTGTATGTGAGCGCTCTACAGCTCAAACGGCTAAAGGGGAAATTATGAAAATTTAAACTTAAGATTTGTATGTGCCCGACAAGAAAACCTCCTATTTTTGAAAAAAATATTCCGACCAGAAGTGCATGTTTACTCTAGTCACTTTTTGCAATTTCTGCAATTACTCAAAAATAGTTGCAGTTACAGAAAAATTATTAAAATAAAAGTTATAGATATCAATATTTTGTAAAACATTTATTTGAAACTTTTTTTTCCAAACGGTACCGGAAACAAGAAAATGGATATTGAAATTTCTTCATGTTATATTTATTTTTACATAAATCGTATCATCTACGCCTGTCAATTGTTTATCAAACAAAACAAAACCGACTTAAATAATTTGAAGTTTGACATTTTATATTTATTCTAAGAAATATATTTAGTGTAAAAATTAGAACAAATATTATAAATTAGAAAAATAATGTAACTACGGTGTGGTTTACCCCATATGCGTATAAGAAAGTTCGGTGCATGACACTGCAGATGTTTTAATAATGTTGCATGGTTCAATTGTTATTAGCAATTTTTGGGCGATTTTTTAGCGATTTTCGACAGTTTTTTTTTAAAAGCACGCTATTTCTGCAAAAATCATTATAAGCAAAAAATCCTACGTACTTCTCTAGCTGTTCGTATATAAAATCAAAATTTATTTAGTTCATGATTCTAATTTTAAAAATGTAAAAGATATTGGTCCGGCCGCAAAGGACTGAAAAAAGGAGGCGTCACTGGGAAAATGCTGGGAAGCCGCCATTTTGTTCCTCAGAGCTTGTAAAAAAAAATTATAAGCCCTGGTCAATATGCATATAATAATGTCCTATTTTTCCAAATTTTGATCTATCGTATAGTTTTGCTGGAAAAAATTCACAAAATTGGCCTATTTTTTCCGCCTCTAAGGTAGCCTAACCCCTTAATTATTTTCAAATATCAAACTTTTCAAAATTATTTCGATTTTCAAAAGTTTTTAAATTCTAACTATCTAACCAAAATGCGTATAATAAAGTTCAACGACAGACATGCCGGATATGTAATTTAATACTCAATAACACAATAATTATAAATAAATTAAATAGACAATGCTATATTTACAAATACATCTGTGGTTCATATATATTCTCGTAATTTGATATTAATATTTATGTAATTCAGTCGAAAATTTACGAAAATAGCACCAAATTGGAACGATCCATGTCCAGATTGATATAGTACGATACCGGAAACTATACTGCAGTATGTTAATAGTTCAAGAAATATATTAACGTATGTCCAATTTAATAACACATTTTTTTATATATACATATATACAAATTTCGGTTTGCAGACTATTCGCATCCGCCAATTTTCACAGCACAATTCATAACACACAACTGATATCTGGACAATTCGTACGTGGAAACAATTTGTATGCGAGAATTATCCGAGAATTCGACATGGATTTTGCAGATACAACTTGTATTAAACTAATTATATTGCTATCTTTTTCTACAGATTTATACAATTCAAATAATATGTTCCTAAACTTTTTGTTACAATTCGGAAACAGCATCCATCGCAAATAAAACAAGCTCCAAAGAAATCAATCACTATAGACAAACTGGCATAATTATTGCTGAACAAAATTAAGATTTTCTGTTTTATGTGAATTGCTTTCGAATAAAAGCATCACGATCAAACTTAAAATACACACGTGCCTTGAAATACGTGATCTTCTTGGAGAACAATTTGAATTCAAAGTAACAATTCTTCATAGGCAAACCAGATGGCAATGATGATGCTTTTGGTGAGAAATTCACAAAATAATACTTGCCCTATAATATAAATTATAATTTAATAATAAAAAAACAAACATAACGATGTCTTTTTTATTAAATATATTTTACAAATTCTTACTGGAATAATGGGGCACTTAGATGGCATATATTCTTCTTTCAACTGGTTAAGTCCTGGTTGAACAATATTTTTGTATTCTATATTCATAAAATCGCAAAAATGTCTTCGAATAGTTAATGCTATGGGTCGATATTCATTGCTTAGAAATTCAAAAACTTGTACATTTATCTGCAATGAAAATTGATATTACCCTTTTTTATTCAAATTCAAGAAAAATAAGTACAAATCATCATATATGCATTATTGTATTTTTGGGAATCAATTCCGACTTATTCATCCAATCATGTTTTACTCCATCCGACTCTATTTATATGGAAAATGCAAATAAAACAATACTAACTGTTAGATTGTTGGTCAAAGTAGTATATGGTGTTAAATTTGCGCTTGTGCCATAGTTATATCTATCTATTTTCTGGGTCACCAATTTCATATCAAGCAAACTTGAATTGTGTTCAACCAGTTCACTTCTATATAAATGGAGTACATAGTCATTCTGAAAATTGTTATAAATCACATATTAATATTATCAACCTCCATAATTGGTACGAATAGAATGAGAATTAAGTAAAATATAAAACAAGATTAGAATTAAACTTACAATGGCAGCACATTCAATATTAAATATACTCGAAGCGATAATAATGAATATTGATAGTTTCGTCATTGTGTATAGCGAGTTGTCGTCTGTCTGTACATAATATTAATACTGCTCTATATACTATGAATGTTCAATTGATATTTAATTTGAATTTCCTTTTTGGTGTGATGATTATCTTTATAATAATTAATATAATTCACTCCTGCTATGCTATGTTTACATGCAATTATGATATTGGAGCATTGAATTCAATCCCAGACAGGAAACACAATTTGTTTTCTTTTTATTATTACTTTTATATTGTATGGAAATTTTGGAACTTTTAATTTTAAATGATAATGTACGTTTTCATCATCCTTGAATCGAGTCTCATTATTTTTGGAATTTTCCATGTGTGCGTGTGCGTATTTGTTTGTGAACCGGAGGTGCATTAAACAAAGCATTTGTTGTCCTTTTTGCATTCGATATTTTGGTATGCAAAAATTCTAGAAAATATAATTACTCATTGTGTTTTTACTTTCTTATACGCAGTATGATTACTTTCTTTCGCGCAGTATAAGTATTGTAATCATGAAAAATTTCGATCTCGAGAATTTAACGGAAATATATCTTTTGACCCCTGAATTGAGTCTGACTATTTATGAGATGACATCTGTCTGTGTGTGCGTGTGTGTGAGTCTGTCTGTCTGGCTGTCTGTGTGTATGTGTGCGCTCTACAGCGTAAACGGTAAAAATACAATTATGAAACCTCAAACATAAGATTTGTATATGCACACAAATCCGCACGCACTCACATATAAACACAAGTTATTTATTAATATTTATGTTTTACAATATTATATTGTGATATCTCATTTATATTATAAATCAGCAACTATCGTCTCTTTATGCATAAGTAATTTATACTGTTATTTAATGTTAAAATAGGCAAAAATTAAGTTAACTATCGCGAAGACCCCTAAAAATTCACAATCACCCAATTTTCATATATATATTTTTATTATTAAGTCAAATCGTAATTTATGTGTAGTTCATTGATTTAATTGTGTATAAATTATGTAATTAAGACAACTTAGCCTTCGGTTTTCCTAGTGTTAAAACCGTAAAATGAGATCTTTTTTTAAATCGATACTAGATAAAGAGGAATAAAGATAGAGTCGCGATTTTTGGTACACATATTTATTATATGTGAAATTTAAGTATTATGTTATAAAAATTAAAAAAATTACAAAATTGCTGTCGGGACGGCCGACTGGTAAAGCGCGCTCTGCAGAATTACTTAATCTGCGCGGCACAGTTCATGGATAACAACTTTGATCTGCAAAGTAAAAACAAACATTTTTCTATTAGTGAGCAATATTATTGACGGTAATATGTTGAGTTTTGAACAAAATATAGATGTTTATTATGTAGTTTTGATTGTTCAAAATGTGATCACGTTTTCGTTCTGTTTTTACTTTTTTATACGCAGTATAAGTAAGTATTGTAACCACGAAATATTTCGAACTCGAGATTATAACGGATATATACGTTTTGATCTTCCCTGAATCGATAATAATAATAAAATATTTTTGGAATGACGTCCGTCTGTGTGTGTGTGTGTGTGTCTGTGTGTGTGTGTGTGTGTGTGTCTGGTGTGTGTGTGTGTATGTTCTCTACAACATAGATCAGTGATTCTCAACCACTGTGCCGCGGCACTCTTGTGTGCCGCCAAATTCTTAATGTGTGCCGCCAATTTTAGAAATATATATAGTAAAAATTATAATGCTTTTTTTTATTACGAGTAAAGTTTAAATTAAAGAAAAGTACTTATATATATGAATATGTTAAAATTATTAAATAATATAATTTAAAAAGAAAATGTACAAATCATTTTAGCAGGAATAGGTATATCCATAAAAAAATGTTTAATCAAATTGTTGGAAGATAAAATATGGTGTGCTAAACTAGCTTACTTATTAGACATTTTTATTATTTTTAGTAACATAAATTCAAATATGCAAAGGCCAAAAGAAAATATATTAAACTCAACAGATAAACTGGTGGTATTCCAAAAACAAATAACTTTATGGAAGCATAAAGCTTAGGAAGGCAATTTGGAAAAGTTTGAATCAGTCCCAAAAGATTTTAATAAAACTATTCATAAAATTGTTATTGGCCATTTGACAACATTAGAGGAGAGAATGATTCATAATTTCTCAAATTTAGATATAAACGAATTTGATTGGGTTCTTAATCCATTTTTGTGATAACGAATACTTCTGTATTTGAATTAACTTTGAATGAAGAGGAGGAACTAATTCTAATAATCGAGATTTAATTTTAAGATATTCGGAAGAATCATTTCATTCATTTTGGATTAACATTCGATGCGATTATCCCATGATAGCCACAAATATTATTACAATTTTCTACATCTTATTTGTGTGAATTCGGATTTTCAGTATTGACCAACATAAAAACGAAAAATAGATTGAGAGTTAAATGTAGAAGACGATATGAAATTATCAAAAAACATCAAGCTTACATTTCTTATTAAAAGTATTCTTATTATGAACTCTAATTAATTCCTTATTAAATGTACTGATGTTTTTGTAGTACATATTATATTATTTTATTTTACATTCAAAATTATTATCTTACACAGTGTATTATAGGTAAGTAAACAACTTTTAAACTTATTACTTTCTTATACGCAGTATAAGTATTGTTATCATGAACTCGTGATATGTTTATCAGAAATCAAAAAACAATTTTTTTCTGTTAGAAGATGCATATGGCTTGTACTTGAACGAAGGATTTGAAAAAAAAAATGATATTTCAATTTTTAACGTTGCTTTTAACAAAAAAAATTTGAATTTCGGTGAACATTTTTGAACATTTTGGTACATTTGTAAAATGGCATGTAGTGAACGAAAATAAAAATCCTTCGTCCAAGTACAAGACATATGCATCTTCAAACAGAAAAAAAATGTTTTTTGATTTCTGATAAACATATCACGAGTTATTCTGCCTACGGGAAATAAAATAAACCATATTTATTCATTTTGTGAAAAAAAATTCCGAAAAATAGTGTTTTTTAATTTTTAAAACCCATGTAACCCCTTAAGAGGGTAGTACACTCTGGCGGCATGAAAAATAGGTGATTTTTGCGATTTTTTTTAGGGTAAATTGCAATCCATGGTAAAAATGGAATGCATAGTTTTAATGTTTCAAATCTGAACTTTAAAAATGATTTTTTTTCTCCTCCTGTGGACGCTACACCAGGTGCAGCCTGACACCACCATCTGATTGTTGTTGATCGGCGGGATGGATAGAGGTGGCACCATTTTTCTGTTATTGTCAGATATATTTCCCATCAGCGTTTGTAGGATTTTTTGTTTTTATTGAAATATAAAAAAATGGCGACGTTTTGAAAAAATAGTTTGTTTTTGACCCTAAAATTGGAGATAAAAGCTTGCACCTAAAGTCTATTTTTGATGATATCAAAAGACGGCCACGTACGCTGATAAATAAAAAGGTGTAGAATTCAAAAATCCAAACACTGTTTAAATCAGTTGAACCGTTTTTGAGATAAAATTCCCGCCAATTTCAAAAACATCGTTTCGAGATAATCGCGTTTTAAACGGACGGATTCTCCCAGCGCTCGCCCGGGCGCGCTTGGAGCGCCCCGACACGGATCCACTTATCGGCCTGTAACTTTGGAACGGAGTGTCTGACGAACTTCGGATAAAATTTTCCATAAAGTACCTAGACATTTCAAAAAAATATTAAAGCCAAAAGAAAAATCGATGTTTTGAAATTGCCAGAGTGTACAACCCCCTTAATATATACGTAATACATTAGATACATAGGTACTAACCATAAATGGGCAAATTACTCAAAAATTATAATTAATTAATCTGCCATCTATTTGATTAAAAGTAATTACCCAAGTTGAAATCTAATGAAATTACAATTTTATTAACTAATTTGTAATAATATTGTTCCTTTTTTAACAATTATTATTTATATAAAATAGTTCAATACATTTCTTGTAGAAAATATATATTTAGTGATATAATATACCCGTAGTAATTATAGGAATAACTATATTTAATTACACCATTCTTAAATTGTAGTTTTAATTTAACGTTAAATAACACAATCATAAATAAAATAACAAAACAAAGCTATAATTATGCATATGCATCCGTGGTTCATATTTATTCTCGTAATTTTATATTAATATTTACGTAATTCATTTGAAGCTTTACGAAAATAGCACCAAATTGGAATGATCAATGTCACGATTGAACACCGGAAACTATACTGCAGTTTGCTATAATTACAAGAAATTTATTTTTAATTATTAAATCAAATTTAATAAATTACTGTACCATACATACCAATTTTTTAAACTAATAGATTAATTTAATAATCACAATGGTTTCGGTCGAAGTTCCTCGTTCGATGTTTTGTTTCCTAATTCTATAAGCCATGCATTCTTCTTCGTAACGAATTGATGCCAGTTTTCTTAATTGTATATGAAATAAAATTAGATATTTTAGAAAAAATTGCTCTTTATAAATTATATCTATTCTAAACAAAAATAACAAATGGTGTGGGGAGGTGTAATAAATTATCTACCGCTTATAGAAGCGAAAAATACTAAAATCAAATAAAACGGAATAATTCAAAGTATTCCCCAGTAGCTCAGTAATATAATACCAATATTGGTTGACATATTGGCTCAATGTGGCGATAAATGTAAATTACTATTTCAGTTTTTACAACAGGTTTCATTCGGATTTTAGGTAAATTTGTGCTATTATCAAATAATACGCCACTGGTCTCTCTACAATACATTGTAGGAGCAAGCGCATGCGCTATAACAAAACATTATAGCGCTTGCGCTTCATATGCCATATTGAGCCAAGATACAATATATATTCAATATTTATTTTGTATTTGTTGCTACTAGAGGAGTATTAAGTTTTGATATTTATTATAAAAATAGGGAAATCTGCAAATTATACTTAATAAAACATAAATATCGCAATCAATTATTTAATAGTGATTTAAGTATTGCGGTTGCTATAAACTATGAGGTAATTCATATTAATATTTGTTTAGAAAAAACAGATACTTGTGGATTTTACAACCAATTAGAACCAATGCGTTGATAAAATAATGTAAATCATCTACTAATCAATACTAACCAATTAATTTGGCAATAGATATCTTAGTACCTTCGTATTCTATAGGTAAAGTACTTGAATCTACAAACGTATGTAACGTCTTGTGCACTATAACCTAAGCATAGAAAAAAAAACGCAATATTAATTCATAAAAATACACTCATATTAAATAGAATGCGGTACTTACTCTATTCGCTATTTTTGAAGAGAGTATAGATTTGGCCAAATTTATTACTAAATTTGCATACGTAGGTGTGTTTAGGAAATATATGTACCTGGATTCTGTGGAAGATGTGACTGTTGAATGAACCATTTTTTCAAATGTTCAATATCGTTTTGAATCTCATTATTAGTTTTATCATAATGTAATATTATTCGTTTCTTTTCATTTGTAGTAATACGATACACGACTAAATCACTTGTCATATTTGGTCACCGAATAAACGTTTATAACTGATTAAAACAATAATATACGTATCACGTATTCGATATAAATATGTTGGTGTTGTTTACTTGCCTATGCAAGCATATATTTAAACTATGAACCAAATTTAGCTACAGTTTAACACTAGATAAAAAGATAGAGGCGACTACTACTTTTCAAATGGGTCAACGAAATTACGAAAACAAAAACGACCGACGATTTTACAGTAAGAACTTGTTTCTTTTATGATTGTTGCATTAGTAATACGAAACTCATAATTAAGTGTTCTCAATCATATTTCGCATAAGGTCAAATGAATTAAGATACATGAAATATATAAAAAAAAATTATCTATGACTGTACAGACTGCATCTGTCTAGCTTAAATACTCAAGATAAAAGAGTAAATATCAGCTGATATATTTTATCTATGTAGATACATTAGTAAATATAATTAATTGGCAATCGTTTAATTCGTCTGTCCTGAGTCTGCTTTTAATTTTTGTCGCCATTTTTGAGTAATTGCAGAAATCGCCAAAAATGACTAGAGTGAACAGGCACTTCCAGTTTGAAATTTTTTTTTAAAAATAAAAGGTGCTCATGCGAGTCATATACAAATCTTAAGTTTAAATTTTCATAATTTTACCTTCAGCCGTTTAGGCTGTAGAGACCATACACACACACACACACACTCACGCAGCCGGACGTCATTCCAATAATAGTCAGAATCGATTCAGGGAAGGTCAAAACGTATATTTCCGTTAAAATCTCGAGATCGAAATGTTTCATGATTACAATACTTACTTATACTGGCGTTTAAGAAAGTAAAAATGTGCGAGTGTGTGAATTTTTAATGCAAATCGGCATATATTTTATAGATTCAATTTTATGCGCTGATTTGCATTTTATATATTTGGAATAATCCAGATCTTGAGAAACCAGGCAATGGTGTAATAAGACACTTTTTAAAACACAAGTAACCAGTGATAAAATCAGTTTTACCATAGTGTTAGATTAATTTTAAATTGAAAAATAATTTTTCAATGTATTCGTAAATTATTATCTATTAATATAATAAATAATGTATTCATTATTTAAAACTCATCTTTTATTGTAGTTTAAAAAATAATCTCTAAAGACTTCTAGGGAATTTCAATGACTATCAATAGGGGTATTTGACATAGCTAGTGTGGCAACACTGGATTTTGTTATTCTTGTTATTGACTATTGCGGCTAGGTTCCGGTTTGTTGTTATTTGTGCTGTCAGTTAAACTTCATTGGTAGATTATAATGTCGAGTACAACTAAATTAAATATATATATATAAAGTATGTAGGACTTTACAAACTGGCAAATTAAAATCATTATATGATTGTTATCTTGCAGATATGCAACAATTAGTATATTGCTCACCTCTTGTACGGCACTGACGGTATGTTTAATTCAATTTGTTTTAATATAAACTAATTATACATACATATGCATTTAATGAATAATGGATATTTAATAAATTGTCTCTTTAAATGATTTATGTGCCTCTTAATATATTTAGACTTATCGTTATTTTTCTACGAATTCAATTTTGTAAAATATTCTCTATATTTTGTAAATGAATTTTTTATAATTTTGGGTGAATAATTTTGTTATTTTAATATTTAATTACAATTTGTCCATACTTCACTCGCTATAAGTTTAAATTTTCGCCTCAATTAATTTGCGTTATAATTAAATTAATTTTTCTAGTCTTTTTATATTGACGGCTTACCAACCCAAATGTTGCATAAATGATGCAAAATTATATATGTACAAACTACTGATAACTAGAACAGTTGGAATTAATTCCAATAACCCAAAACAATAAGATACTACTATTAAGTAGTAATTTATTCCAAATAGTGAAAAAGAATTACATCAAAAACCCGAAGACGACAATTCTTTAAATTTACAATACAACCAATTTCAAACAGTTGATATTAAAGCTGAAATTAGCGATGAATTTAATCATTTATCTACTATAATTTCTGAAAATATACAAACGGAAACACTGGAACATGAACATGAAATGGGAAATAAATTTGATCAAGAATTGAATATAAAGCGTCAATTTGATCTTGAAGTAGGAGCAGGATATAAAACGGGCTTCAAAACGATTGGAAACAGAACGTAAGTTACTATTTGTACTTGTTTATACGAAATATAAGTAAGTATTTTATTGTATGTGTTTTTGAAATGCCTGTGTGTGTGTGTAGGGTACGTTCGGCAGTTAACTCTAGTCTACTCTGGTTAACTCCCACCGCCTTAGAAAATGTTAGAGTAAGAAATATATTCAAAAAAGTACAATTATACATTGGATTTACAGCAGAAAGTTTAATTTGATTCTTCTTTAAATATAGCACCTTCCTCGACATCCACAGATGCAAATAAAAAAGTTGAAGAAAACCCAAAAAAAAGGAAAAAGGATTCGGAACAGATAAAAAAGGCAGTTAAATTAGGCAAAAAAAAAATGAGTACATGCGTCACAAACGACCTCTGTGTGTTGAAGGTAAAATAATGAAACTTTAAGCTTTAGATTTTTATATGCCCTACAAGAAAACTGGATTTGCATGTTTCCTCTAGTCATAACACAAAAACTAACATTTAAAGCAAAATTAGTTAGAATAAAAATTGGAGATATTTCAATCAACTTTTATTTGAATTTTTTACAAAACAGTTACCAGCTCAAAAGTAGGACAGAAAAATTAGCAAGTTGCATTAGGCATATTATAAACGAATATAGGCTCGTCCAGTAAAGAACCAAATATGCCAGATATTGATTGGTTATTTTTTTGTAAATTACTTTCTTAAATTTGTTTGAATAGTAGAAAAGTTTATTTAATATTTTGAGTGTATTATCTTTCACAGAATGTTTTATGTTTTTAAATAACTACTATGATTTATTCCGTCATGACATTCTAAATTGATGTTTTAAATCGCATTCGGCTTTTATTAAAATTAAAACATTTCTCTTCTGTAAAATTTTCATTTAGCTATGGTATTTATTTAATAATTACATTACAATTACATTTATTTGAATTTAGCGCAAATTTTGTAACTAAATAATTTTATTTTGTCAGAATGATTTATTATAAAAATGTGATATTTAATACATATATGTATCGTAGCTATATTTATTTAATATTACTATCCTATGTTTTAGATATATTAGAATAATATATTTATATATATTCAAAAGCATACACAAAATTATACAGATATAAATGAGATAATTTAATTCTTCCAATGAGAAAAATCAATTCTATCTATATTAGAACATTTCCGAGTTGGATTCGTAGACGAATTAGCACGGCGCATCACATACTGCGATATGACATGAATGGAGTCCGACGTATCGCAAATGACACCAGCCAATGTCGTCCGCCGAATCTGCTCCAACTGGTGTCTGGTGAAGGCTTGCGGTTCTTCAGTAGTCTCGTACCAGAATCGATCACCGCGTTTCAGCCGCACAAATTGATCGACGATGATACAATTGGCGGTTGGCCCTAGAAGCGTTCCCTTCAACGGCCGTTCGGATAGTGCACCCGTGTACAAGTCCACGTCATCGATATGATTGTACAGCTGTCCCATCCGTTGTAATGATTCGTCGTCAATGTACGAGCTCATATCTGCGAACGTTGATGGATACGACAAGCCGCACTTCTTGCGCCAAGCGGTGTAGCCGGGTAAGCCGTGGTCGCGACCCCGTTGTATATTCAGTGCGACTAAATCTAGACCACCGCTGGTTTTCGAATGCGGATCAGTAGTGGTATTCTTCTTGGCATCATTATCCTCGTCGTTCCGTTCGAAAAGATGCCGTTTTATCTCTGGATTAAAGTACGGATCTGCCGCCTCAATGGAGGTGTCCATTGCACCACGTAAAATACGATCCAATGCGTCGTCGCCATACAAACGGAATGGATCGAACAATATTTGGTGCAACTTGACGTATTCATCATTGGTGGTGTCGTTGCCGAGGATCTTTATTAGCGCTGGTATCAGTGTATGTGCAAATCGGAATGCTGCCGCCGCAAACGCGTTCGCGACACTCGCATCTGTCCCCTCATCATAATGATGCTGACTCTCCACCAGTTTAACAGTTGCCGCAGTACCAATAACTATTGGTAGAAATTCAGTGTATGTAATGTGTTGAAGTTGCGCAGCGATAATATGTCTCGTCTCTTGGTACAATCGTTCATCATCCCAATGGGAATTGATGTGCTGCAATTGGCTGGCAATCTGATTATGTTGTCGAACCCACAGCAAATGCATGGTTGTTAAATGGAGATTCTCATTAGCGCGACTGTCACCGGACAAAAAACAGTATCGTCCTTTGCTAATCATTTTCATTCGATTGCAGCCGTCATTCGGATCCGCCGATATTGGTAACAGTTGACGTCCATCGGCCAATGTGAGCGTCGCCAGGGCACCGTTGGAGAATGTACGTAAACTGCGTGCGAGCTCCGGACCGCCACCATATACAACACTCCCGTCAATGTACGATGAGACTTGGTTGATTTGTTCGCGAGGCGCTAAACAGCATGTGAGCGCTGGTGCTGAACGAACAAAATCGATACATCGGATGGTCTCGTCTGGTTGTTCTTCAAACACCGGAAAACATTCCGGGTGCGCACTGGTTCGTGCTTGTGTGACACAACACGCGATCGCACCGCCGTCCTTGGTGCGACTGAGCGCTGTTGCTGTGATATCGTGGTCCAGGAACTGACCCCACACCGCTAACATGATGGTGAAGTCGTGGTCGTTCTTGTAGATGGGTCGGTGAACCACGCGACTGACACGGCTTGCTGCTGGTAATACGCCGCCGTTCAGTGCAGAGCGTGGTTCACCGACACCGTCTGCGTAACTCGCCTCCAACATGCGCCGGAATTTATTGAAACCAACACCCCACACATACGGATGCTTCAAGTTGTTACAACTACCGTCTATTGAACGGTATCTGGTACTACAGGTATTTTCCTTTGTTCTTATTGAACACCAACCAATATCTTTCATTTCTTGAATATTACATAGTGGTTCTAATTGGTGTGTTATATTATATTTCGCTCTATAAATAATTTTATATATATATATACATAACTTCATGATTTTTTAATTAAAATTTAATTAAAAACATACCCTCTTTCCGCGATATATTTCGATGCATGATAAGAAGCGTAACCAGCACGGCCGAGTGAATCTGCTCTAGTGGATGTGGACATACTCAATTGATGTCTGAAACTAGGACTCGCCGACTTCAACAACAGTGTATTTCGTTCAATTTCATCTCTTATATTAAGCGCTTTTTCGCCCGATTCAATCGCTAGTTGTATTTCATTGTCCGCTTCATTTGATTTCATGTACGATATTATTATTATTACCGTAATAGATATCAGTAATGCCCTAAATAAAATAAAAATATATATATAAATATTATATGTATAATATACAACTACAACATAAAAACTTAATTCGTACAATAATAATGCACACAAACAACACTGAAATTGTCGCGTTTTTCGTTTAACAATAAGTAGGAAATCTCTTTGAGTAACATATTTTTTGTCCTCGGGTTTACCAACTAGAGGTGTGCTTTCTTTCGCCATTCTTAAAGTAGCACTAACTGATATGAGTATAACAATTCAACTCATGCGTTTTTTTTTATCTTTATTTGAACAATAACGCTTGTTAGTTTAATTTAGGTGTTTAACAAAATAAATTATAAATTAACTTGACATTCTTCAACAGAGTACATATCATGTGAATAGTCTTGCTCAATAGTAGTTCATTGAAATATGATACATACATACATACATACAGTTAGAAACGTTCAGTTGTGTACGATGTATAATTTTATATAATTTCTTCAATTTTATTATTAAAAGAGAATATATTTTAATTTTTTTTTTAATGAACTCATTAAATATTTTTCTTATTTACATCATTTAAAAATATATAAATATTTGATTTTTTGGGAGAAACTTACCTCGATTGAAATTTGATCCTTAGTCATTTTCCATAGAAAAACATCTGCAGTGGCTTGCACTGAACTTTCTCATACGCATTTTGGTTAGATCATATCGCATTTTTCTAATTATTAATATTTTACTAATCTTTGGAACCCCTTTCAATAAATATATTTATTAAAATAAACTCTACAGGGTTTGGTTCATAATATTATTCTTTACTTCTCGCTTTTATATAAAAAAAAATTACTATATTTTATAAAATTTACCTTATTTTCTACTGATTTTAATTTTATTTGCTTGAAATTTTTTTTTTTTTGAGAATACGCGTTCCACCAATTGTTACGAGCTGGGGGCTGGTTCTACTTTACTTTAAATGTACCAAAACTATAACTTCTACAGGGTTTTGGTTTATATATTATAAGGAGTTGAGCACAAGGGTTGTCAAGAATAACTTTAAAACATTTACATTATACAGTTTATTTTAGATGAAAGGTTTTCTACTTACAAAGCGATTTCACACGATGAAATAAAGTAATGATAATGGTTGTGGCACTACCCCCCTCTACGAAAGATTTTGTTGCCCCTAACAAAATATAGGGTGCGAGAAAAAATATTTCGTTTACAAATTGAGGTTTTTGATTCTACAATTCATTATTCATTTCTAACATTTATTTTATCGACCCTTGTAGATGCGACATACGTACATATTTAACTGTGATTGTGTAATTTATTATGACTGTTCTAGGTGGTCCATGGCTATATAATATAATGGGTTGTGTCGGTCACCTCATTATATTTATTTTCTAGTCTTCCTTGTTGGTTTTCGGCAGCTCTTGATGCTGAGGGTAATCTTGGTCGCGAAGTGTTTAAGTCTCGTTACTGGTCCTGTTTGCTCAATTTGCGGAATTTGTGGCAAATTGTATTTGACAATCTTGGGTGATGTCGCTGGTGGTCTGAGCATCATTTGTGTGATCACATCAATGTAAGTACCTCTATTACAATTTATATGGATATATATTTAAAATAATACAATTCATAAAATGTGTACCCATGGCGATATTAGGAGTGCGATTTGTGTCATACGGTGGCAATATTTGTGTTTTTAAATAGCCCATGCGGCTGGAATTATTTTTTTCATTATAATTATTTAAACACAGAAATGAAATTCTATTGAATGATTACACAGTAATTAATTGTACACACAATACTCCGACTCTTTTTTTTTTATACTCTAAATATCTTTATATATTTTCGTAATTTTCGTAATTAATTTATTTTTAACAGGAAAATGTTTTAACTGAGTGGAGTTACAAGTGTAGCTCTTTGAACGTTCGTTTGACAAGAGATTGTACAAAATTGATCTAATCCATTCACCGTTCCGGCCATGAGAAGGAATTTTGTGCATGCTGATGTTATGGCGTTATTATCGTACGTTTTTGATTACGCACATAACCGATCGAGGTGTGGGTCACATCTAGGTGAAAATATTTCTATGTTCTGTTCACCCTTAAGTGATATTTTAGAAATATCCTGTGCCCAGATAACATGTCTTCCCTTCCCACGCGAGAGGTGTAGGTATTAGTCTCTTAAGTTCAATTTTCTCAATATATTTTTTTTTTAATAATTGGAATGTGAAGTCACAAAGGTGCTCTATTTTTAGTGAACATATAATCTGATAATGTAGTAAACCATACTATTCTCCTGCGTTCGTAAATTGCCAATTTTTTTTTTAATTCTAATGCTTCAAAAAAAATTCTGGTAACAAGTGTCTTGCATGACGCAATAAGTAAACTTGTTGCTAGTATGTTTATTTCAGTCACAATTTGACTTAAAATGTAAATATATGACGGTGCGCATTGCGTGTACGAATTATCTGTTATAATTTGCGATTTATTTCGCCCGATTTTGTAAAAGAAAATATTCTAATTTTTTTCTTTAAATATTTCAATTTATTTATTCGTTGTAAAGAATTTTTAACATGATTTCGCGAGGCTATAAGAAAGTTGCACAAGTTTTGAAAATATGGCCCTGTATTGACTTAAATTTCTCCTAAACTCCCATGGTTTAAACCACATCATTATTACAATCAGAACTGACCACAACTTGTGTGATTAACAGTGGTTCATTTTAAATTGTTTGTATTAGGCATTCATAAATTAAAAAAGCTTATTTGTTTATGTTTTTTTATGTTTCCTATTAATAGTACGTAACTCGTGAGAGTATTTCTTTTACTTGTTTGATTTCTGTTACCTTCAATCTTATTATTTTAACAATATTTTATTTATGTTCAGTGCTATCACTGTCTTTTTTCCTTGATCTACTATTCAAGTGTTTTAATAAACGTATTGATTACTTCTAATTATTCAATTATTAATTCTCTTATCATTTATGTGAAAATTTATTTTTCAACAAATATTTCCGTACTTGAATATTAAAGCAAGTAGTTTACATGTAATATAATGTTTAAATAAATAACTTTCTTACATAGTTATATTTTAACATAGTTGTTTTTATATAATAAAAGCGTTTATCGAATTTGCAAAAAATTATAATATAATTAAAATTGTAATATGATTAAAATTATAATATAATACTTTTATACAATAATTTTCACTACTTATGGTTTTAATTTCAGAATTTTTAAATGTTTATTAACTTAGTGGTTGTGTGTGTAAAATTATTGATAAAATGTATTATTTCCCTTATTTTTATTTTTATGGTTTTACTTATTATTACGAGTGTGAATTCCTGCATTTTTAACAAACATTATTTTATTGATTAACAAATTGCCATTAAATGGAATACAAAATAACATATTTTATATTTCCAATAACAAATTTTCCTTTTATTTATTTTTTAATTGCCCGTAACTATTATTATTTTTCAAAATTCAGCTGTTCTATTTACTAACAATATTTACGTTTATTTTTAAAGTTTTCATTTCATTATTTCCTTTTATATCTTTATTTATTTAACTTTCTATTATTGTCAATTTATTCAATTCGTATATATTTCAATTCATTTAATACTTATTGTTTTAAAATTTAATTACTTTCTGCTTTATTTTGTTTTTCAATTCAATTAATATTTACTTTATATTTTACTCAAACTTTTATTTCAAAATGCATTTTCTGTTCATAGTTCGATCTCAATTACTTTGAAAAATAAAATCAATTTATCGATACGCTTTTCTAAAATGTACTTGTTGACTTTACATAACTTTCCTTATTGATCAGATATTTCCAGTTACAGTTGTCTAAAGGGAAATTATTTTGCCTGGCTAGTTGCAAAAAATTAATTGCTTATTACAAGAGCTTATTATATTGCGTTAATTCGATTGTTGATTTTATTTTTCTCATTAACTGAGTTTACTAACCTGTAGCATAAAATGGGCCGACGGATCATCTTACGCTGGGGTGTGTGGAGGCATTCGATCACCTTCCAGCGATATCCCATTGACTGAGAGCCGTTTGCTGCTTACAATCGAATCTCTGACGTGCCATTCCCCGGTTAGAACGTCTTACGCTTTCAATCTTCACCTGGACTCTCACCGTTGGATAGAGTCAGGAATCCGAAGCGGACTTCTTGTTCGATATCTAAGCTCAAATAATGCTTCTTGCGATATGTTTGATATTACGTATATTATTTTGTTATCATAATTATTATTATTTTGTTGTACCCTAGTGCCATATTAATTTCAGTTTAAATGGCATTAGGCGAATGTTTTGTATAACTACTGTCCATACGCCCATCCTTGGTTCAATAGAGCTTATTTTTTATCGTTAACTCGTTTTTATTAAACATTCCACGCGTGATAGGAATATGTGACTAACCGCGTGACGTGCTATTTTTTTAACCGTTATTTCCGTTTCCTTAACCTAATATAAAATTTCCGACTGTGGCTGCAATCTGATGATTTCAAAACTAATGTTTCCTCTACTTTAATCTTTTCTTCGTTATCTTTAAATTCTATTTCATGTTGTATGTTATATTTTGGATAAAAACTAATTTATTGCTTTTCGAAATCTATGCTCTATTTTACCAATGGAATTAAGTGTCTACTAAAATATCTTTGGGTAGGTCTCTAACTACTAAACATGCTAGGTTTGTAGTCCATGTCCCAACATCAATTAAATACATTCCCGCGGTTTTGAGAACACAAATTTTATTTTTATCGTAGCTTTGAGTGTGGCAAACTTTAACTAAATTGCACGTAGTTCTTACGTACGAATGTTAAAATCAATGGGGTTTGCGTTTACGAGACCTTGAACCGTCAATATTTTGTAGGTCATTCTTGGGTCCTGGCTTGGGTTACACAAAACACTATCGGCCTCTAACGTCGTGTATTATATTCGGTTCCCGAGTTATTACCCGTGTTTAGGCGCGCAGCAGGTTCATATGGCCTATAACATTCTCGTCCTAAGTGACCCGGTCTGTTGCAGTTGAAACAAATCGGTCTTCCATCGCGTGTTCGTGTTGGGCGCTGCATATCTTGCGCTCTATTTTGCAAATGCATCGGACAATTGCCTTTAATCGGCCCTACGTCGTTTCTATTAAGTGTGTGGGGTTGATAATACCTTCGCCCTACTGGGTAGTTACTCGGACCCGCTTCATAATCACTTCGACCCACTTGATAATTACTTGGACGCGTTTGATAATTACTAGGACCCACTTGATAATTACTAGGACCCGCTTGATAAGTACTTGAATCCGCTTTATACCTATTAGGTATATAATAATTTCCATAACCACGCCCAACGTATGGTTGTTTATAGCGTGCGTTCATGTATCGAGAGTTATAGTTCGCGTATTCTATTTTATGTTTTAAAAGAGTCTGCATCTGCTCTTCTAGTTCTTTTTTTAAGTTTGAAATTTTTTCGTCTATCGTGATTGCCTTATCTGCCCTATCGTTTACTTCTTGCATTACGTGCCCACGTTGCTCCATTTCATGTAATTTTTCTATCTCGTCTTTTAATTGTTCTAAAGTGTCTGTTGTAGTTGCTGCCAATTTCTCTTGTAGTTCTGGTAGCAAACTAATGAGAATTTGGTTTTTGATTTCCGTATCTGTGGGTGGCGTATCGAATTGATCGCATAGATTTATCATTGCAAAGTAGAAGTCTATAGGGCTCTCGTTTTTTCCCTGTTTAAAGCTGTAAAATGTTTCTCTTAAATGTTGAATATCCTCGAATGATGGGAATTCTTTTTTGAATTGCTCTAGTACTTGTTCCCACGTCATTCCACGTCCATTTTTGTTCAGACGATACCATGTCTCGGCGGAGCCTCTCAAATAACGTTTAAAATATACTTTTTGCTGCTCATCGTTCCAATTGTTTGCAATCGCCGCTGCGTTAAATCGTTTAATAAACTCGGTCGCGTCTTTTTCATACGTCGGATCGTAACAATCACGATTCATGAATTGTGGTTCTACCGCTTTTAATATTAATTCGTCCGTGTCGACTACCCATATTTTACCTGCTCGTTCTTGTGACATTGCTGTGTTAGAGTTTACTGTGTTTGATGTGTATTAAACCGGCGGGTTTAATATTTAAATTTGCAATTTGTGGAGATTTCCAATAACGTTGGAACTCTAGCTCTAGTCTATGGGTATATTTACTCCTGAATTATAAAATGCCGCTTCGCCGAACGGGCTTGTTTTTGGTGTGAATTGAGTTCTTAATTGTGTTTTGCTTGCAATGTTTCTGCTACTTATTCCCGCCGTTTGGGTTATTATTAATTGTGCTGTGTTCTAATTATTTTCGCGCACTCATTATTAAATCGTTTTTAATTTCGATACAGATGCTTTGTATCTTATTTTTTTTGTTTTGTATTTTTTATTTTTCTTTTTAATTGACAGTCACACCCCTCATAAATATATGTAAGTTATTCTTGATTCCTGTGCTCTTGGTCTAAATGTTTATTCTTTACTTAATAACACTTCTCTCTTTTATATAAAAATTTTATTTTATAAAATTCACTTTATTTTCTACTGATTTTAATTTTATTTCCTTGAAAAAAATTATGTTTTTTTTTTGAGAATACCAATTGTTACGAGCTTGAGGTTGGCTCAACTTTACTTTAAATGTACCAAGACTATGAGTTCTAGAGGGTGTGGTTTATAATAGGAGTTGAGCAGAAGGGGTTGTCAAGAATAACTTTACAACATTTACAAGATATAGTTTGTTTTAGATAAACGGTTTTCTACTTACAAAGTGATTGTGCACTGATTCACGATTATGCTAACTCGTTACTGAACACTGTTCGATGTACACTTGGATATGGCTAAACCGTGGGTATGACTGTGTGTCCTCCTGGCTTGGGTCGTCCTTTTATAAGATTGTAAGTGTTTGCTATCTGGTATGTGGTGCGACCACAGTTCTATAGGATGAGGTTAGCTTGTTGTTGCAGTCGTCATATGTGTTTATTAAAACATCTACAGTTTCATGCACTTTCTTATACGCATTTCGGTTAGATCATATTTAGACTATTTTCTAATTTATAATATTTTACTAACAGTTGGAACCCTTTTTCGCATTATAAGTAAGTATTGTAATCATGAAAAATTTCGATCTCGAGATTTTAACTGAAATATATATTTTAATCTTTCCTGAATCGATTCCGACTATTTTTGGAATGACGTCTGGCTGTGTGTATGTGTGTGTGTGTGTGTGTATGCGAGCGTTCTACAGCCCAAACGGCTAAAGGGAAAATGATGAAATTTTTAACTTATGATTTGTATGTGCCTGGCAAGAAAACCTCTTATTTTTGAAGAAAATATACAAACCGGAAGTGCCTGTTTACTCTAGTCATTTTTTGCAATTACTCAAAAATGGTTGAAGTTACAGAAAAATTGTTTCAATTAAAATTAACCGTATAATAAAGTAAAAAGTAATGTAAGCAATTAATATCTGACAGTAACATTCTGTCAAATCTGTTCGATATAATAATTTTTATTCAACGTAATGGACCGACAGCACCAAGGGATATTGTTTAATATTAAATCAAACAACATGGGACCAGAACATTACAAAATTAATGAAATAAAAGATAAATTTTGAAATATATTCAAATTACAGAAAGAGACACAACCGCTCGCGGTAGAACACAAATAAAAAATATTTGTATTTTCATTTGTAAATAACTTTTTATTTCGACCCTTAAAAACACCAAAAGTAATTCTATATCATAAATACATCCTTGGCATGTGTGGTGGCAATGCAACGTTTTGCAAAATTCTTCCGCAAAAACACATATGACATCAGCCGAAAGAAGTGGTTGGACCACAGACCGTTTAAAAAGACTTGTAAAAATAATAAATTTGAACTGGCATCTGACGTGATCTTAACTTTACTTGAATGTACCGGCCAAGACTATACTTTCACAGGGTTTGAATCATAATGAAAGGTGAACACAAGGGTTGGTCAAGCGTAATAATAACGTTACAACAATTACATATTTATAAATGTGGTTTTATTGGTAAGATAAAAGGTCTACTTACACATGGTAGTTACACTATTCATCGTCGCGTGATTCTATATAACACTTATCAAATGTAATATATATATACTGAAGGTATCTCGCGATGCTCGGAGTATGACTGTGTCTTCCCCATTTCTTCTTGGGTCTTTTATAAGGTTTGTGCAGCCTTCGCTATTAATATGTAGTGCAACCACTTCTCGTGGGTGATGTCATCTCTGCTTCGCATATACAATATGCTTCGAATATATGTATGTATGTACAATATGCACAGCGATACATTACATGTTGTACGATGTCATAGGGTTAATTCGGGATCTGGATACAATATAGCGTTTATGTATGTTTTGTGGCTGGCTGAGATTAAGTACTGCTATAATATCTCAGACCGTGACAATATGTACGTACCTATACTTTAACTATATGTGAAACTAACCAAGTGTTCAAATTTATTATTATTACCTATTAAATATATGTTTCATCAAGTGCCCACCAAATTTAAAAAAGACTTGTTAAACATGTAAAAGGACGACCGACGCTAGACGGGACCCCTCTCGTGGAAAACTGACTGGAAAGTAATTTACCTACAAGCAAAAGCTATATACTCTGATAATGAATTATTCTTCATTTGCTAATTTTGTGACGTTACTCTTTCCGCTCGTATTTTATCATAGGTGCATGCATACACATGTATGTATATACTTTTATAAATCGACTCTGTTCATTGTATTGTGATGTAATCTAGTTTAATTCGTTCAAATTTATATATTTACATTAATATATTCACTGAATTCTTCGCAAATTATTGTAATTTTCACTATTATCAACCATCTTACTAATTTGGAAACCATTTATGTACTTGTTGTTTCTCAATACAGAACAAAAATACCCTTTAAAGTTTTTACTATAACTTGTTAATGCAGGCACAAAAAAATAATAAAATATTTCTTTTTCACGTAATAATTATTCTACATATATAAATTTGTAAGTGTTGGTGATGAGTTTTCTTATTTGAAATCGAAGAAAAAGAAAAGACAATATATTAACAAGTTTGAATATTAGTTTATATTTTAATTGACACAACGTTTTACAAACGAGGCTGAATAAAACATGTCGATAGAAAACAGCTTCGGTGCTTGTTTATATAAAAATTTTTTTTTATTGTTGTATTATTACCCTGCCAATCACATAAATAACACAGCCTAAATAAAATCATTAATAAATTCATTAATCACAACGGTTGGTTTATAGTAAGCTAAAAAAAACTACAACCAAAAAAATAAATAAACGAGTTATAGACTTTCTATTAAAATATTGTTCAAAATTAAGTAAATCAAATTCAATTTTAAAACAAATTATTTATTTTTTGTAGATTACAAAAAATTTAAAAATAACATATATAAACTTATAGAGTTTATAAAGCCCTATCAAGTTATAGTGGAATTCTATATAAAAATAATGCAATTATCTATACGGAAAGGGGCCTAAATTTTATAAAACCGTACAAATACAATCCAACGAGCCAAATAGCTGCTTGTAGCATGGAAGAATTGCAAAGTTCACAGGCGGCCATTTTGTTGCAGTTCGAGTTATATACGCCGCCAACGCGTGCTCGGCGTTTCTCAAGGTATGTACTAATGTTTTCTACAATATGGACTAAATAACTGGTTCGGCAAATATTGAAATAAACATTTTTCAGTATTAAAATAAAACAAATTTTTTTATAAGAGCTATATAAATTAATAAATACTTAGTGCTATATTTGTATGTTAAATTTGATTGCAAATTAAGTAATATGTATTTATTTTTACCTATACACTGTATAATTTTATCTTATAATAAGCGTAATTATTTTATAATAATTTATCTTAACGAACACATTATTATTATTATTTGCTATCACAAATTACATTTACAAAATACTTTAAAATGCGCAGCATCTTTTTTTAATTTTTATTGCAACCTTTTAACTTTTACTTTTTTATACGAAATATAAATATTGTAATCATGAAAAATTTCGATCTAGAGATTTTAACGGAAATATATCTTTTGACCTTACCTGAATCGAGATGACGTCTGTCTGTGTGTCTGTGTTTTTGTGTGTATGTGTACGCTCTAAAGCCTAAACGGTAGAAGAAAAAATTATGAAACTTCAAAATTAAAATTTGTATATGCCTGGCAGGAACACCTCTTATTTTTGAAGGGAATATTCCAACCGGAAGTGCATGTTTACTCATGTCATTTTTTGCATTTTCTGCTATAACTTAAAAACGGTAGTTCTTACAGCAAAATTTGTAAAAATGAAAATAAAACTTTTATTCAAAGATACACACACACATATATATATATATATATATATATATATATATATATATATATATATATATATATATATATATATATATATATATACATGCTCTCCGTCAGTGGTTTTATAAAATTTTGACTTTTTAAAAAAAAAATTAATTTCTAACGATCTAATTAAAATGCGTATAAGAAAGTTCAGTGATAGACACATCAGCTTTTTTTAATGACGTTTGTATTGTGCTATACATTGTAAAACAATCCGTAAGTTTTACGTTGTACCTGTATTTCAAACTCCGGGTATAGTCACATATCTCTCGAGCCCCCAGCCCGTGACAATATATCATCGACTACGAATAGCCATGTTCGATGTTTTTCTTATGCTGGCTATATCTTTTGTTTCAGTTTCCGTAATGTTATTGTTCTCTCATTGCTATTGGCCGAGCTTCTTGAAAAAGATCGACTGGTCGCTGGGCTACTCCTGCACAGAAAAAAAAGATTTGAAAAATCTCCTAATACTCTAGATAATTTATCTAATGTTCGTCATTGATTTTCAGCCTTCTAATTACAATAGTTGATTTATCTAATTAGGAATAGTCAACTCATCTAATATATACATATACCATATTATCTACTTAACTAGTCAAATTATAAAATAGAAATAGTTAGTTTATCGAATGATGATTTGTTATTTTAACAAAAACAGTACGTAAATTAACTATTTAGTTTAGATGAATAAACTAAAAATAACAGAAAATTTATCTATTTTAAATAGATACAAAATCCTTTTAAATATTTAAATTGTCTAATGTTATTAGATACTTTAAATAATTGGAATATATTAATCAACTAATAATGTTAGATGTTTTCAATATAAATAAATATATGAATTATCTAATTATATTGGTTTGTAAAATAATCTAAAACATATAAATTTAGTAAAAAAAATTATTTAAATAATAAAAAATTACATAATAGTTACATATACTGTTACAAAAATGGTGGTTTAACTTAATTATATGTGCACAATAATTAATTCTTTTACAACATCTGGAACGAAACCTTACAAATGCATCTGACGAGGTTCGTTCGGATTTCTAATAGAAATTGGACGAGACTCAACCCACCTTTGAACTGTATTTACTTCTCTAATGTGTTTCAAAACCCTAAAATGGATTAGTTTCATTAATTATATACATAAATATATAGTACATAAATATATAAAAACGTGTCAGAATCCTTTATTTTGACAAACATTCTTAGGTTATATTTTATCACAAAATCAACTTTAACTTACCTTTGAAATCAGGTATCAGGGCATCTAACTTCCATAGAATAAGAAGTCGTTCCCACTCACTAATGCCTTGACCCTCACTCATTATGTTCAAAATATGTTTGGTGCACAGACAACGCGAATATGATATATATTATTACATTGTAGTTTACTAAACTACACAGTTAAATAAGCAACGTATTCAAATTGATCTAATTCTTTAGATATATTATCTATTTGCATTAGGTAAAACCACCAATAATATTCTTCAACTCACTCATTCATTCTTTATCAGTTCCATATATTTTAAATAGCCGAATCATCAACAACTATAGACGAATCATCAAATTTTCAGTATTTGCAACAACTATATATATTAGCTGAAAGACCATTTTAATTTGTTCTCAGAAACATATATTTTAAGTAGATAAAACATCTATATTTTTAGTTGCACAGCAAAAACGAACATTAGATAATTGATCTATTTTGTAGAATAGCCAACTAAAGTTTTAAATGCTCTAATTTTTTAGGGAAAACAGCTAATGTATTAGGTCAAATAACTATTGTTTTATTTGAACGACCTATATTTTTAACTAAAAATATCATATATTCTTCATTAGATAATTCATCTATTCAACTTTAGTTGTTCTAACTAATATTATAGATATTTTAGCTAATGTAAAAACAACTAATTGCAATTAGTCAAATTCTCTAAAGTTTTTCTTTCTGTGTGGATGTTCCAGTTGCTGGATCGGACAGCAGCAGCTCTCTATTCTCGTCCTCAACATCTCGAATATAGTATATAATACTATCGTCATCCTAAGATCATTAAAATCCCTCTTTGTGATATATAATAAATAAATTGTTTATTAATTGAAGGATTAAAAAAACATTTACTTAAGCGGTACTTTCACTTTTTTTTCCAAAAAATTAATTTTTTTTTTGCGCTATTAGTTTCAAGAACATGTGATAAAAATGTCAGCTTAAAATTCCAACAACTCTTATAGTTATATCTGTTTTCATGTTTACGTGTAATTTTATTAAAACCGTTACTTTCAATAGAGCGTGGTCTCTCTCACTGCATTTTTAAATGCGTTTATCTCAAAACTACGTTTTACAAAACGGTTGCCATATCACGAGTAATTTTTATCCAATTTTGAAAAAATTAATTGTATATTATTTATTGATAAGTTTTTTAGTCCATGAACTAGGATAAACTATTTTCATTCATCTTTAATATATTTTTTTATAGTTCGAAATATAAAAAAATTATGATTTTTCAAACTTTTTTTTAGATGCTCGTCATTTTCTTAAAAATAATTTTTTCGCAAAGTTCTTAGTATCCTCTTTAAAACTACTTTTTTTTTTCTGAACATTTAAACTGAAGTTATGGTGTCTACCGAAAATCGGGAAAATTTTGCAGCCTCCACTTGAACGTCCTCTGTAGCATTGAAAAATTTAATATTGAGAAAAAAATTTTCTTTTTTATTTACTTGAATGATAGTAAAATCATTTATTAAATATTTTAAATTTTTATTAAGATAAATAAATTAGAAAAAAATTATGAAAATTTGTTATTTTTTTACTAAAAAAAGTGGAAGTACCCTTTAAAATTATTTCACTTACCTGTTCTATCATAGCATTTTCATTTTCAAAAATTTCGATTTTAATCTTATTCGCACTATTTTCATAGAATGATTATATGCTGTCCGAGATGCTATCTGTTTTTATCGGGGAATACAGTTGTCAAGAATAAATAATCGTCGTAATACCATAAATTAGGGCGATATATCTGATTTTAAAAAAATATATTGTTTATATTGTAACGCCTCGCTAAAATTTGAATTTCTTAATTCTTTCCCGCTAATAACAATTGGTACAGTATGGCAATATAATTATTATATATAAATATTCAAAACCTTAGTAAAAGAACATCATACTCGCTGAGTATAAGTTTACGTTTTTTGTTCTGTTTAGAGAAGAAATATCTGGATGATAGAGATTTCACACGACTGCGGCCGATTCGTTAAGACGATACAACGCTCCCACCGTGACGAGACCTCGTGATCCCACCAGTTCGTCTCCGTATTGGTCGCCGGGAGAAAACAGCCCTAATAATAATCTTTCGTTTTTGTCTTTCTTGTGTATGCCCACTAGCTAGCCTTCATCCCACCACTGTGTTGGATCCTAAGAAGGGATACTATCAAGAAGGCATAAAAACCCCGGGAACCATCATCAGAGATAGGCAGTCGAGAACCAGTCAAAGAAGGAAGTACACCCTGAGCCAGAGACCAGCCAGTCAAACCGATCTACCAGTACTGAGTCCGAGCTCAGCCAAGCCGACCCGCCCCGCCACCAGCCAAAGCCGTGACCAGTCCGCCCACCAGAACCAGTTACCGAGCCCGAGACTAGCCCGTCGACCCGGTAACCGACAGCCGACAGCCCGACGAACGAACGCACAAGTCCCGAGACACCCGCCTAGCCGATGCCCGGTAACATACGTCGTACAACCCGCATCAACACGGCATTCCCACATATATTTGTCAAGCGTCACATAGGTACATCATTTTGAGTAACTATAGCCCGCCCATAACGTAAAGTAATATCCAATACTACCCCGATTATTATTATTATTATTTGTTAAACGTTATTCGGTACCGAAATGACAATCTCTTTATGATTTCTTGATTTTAATAAGGACGTTATGTTTGCATACGTTTCTCGAGCTCAACGTACATTCCTACTGATTATTATTCTTATTAAATAACTGCCACCAATAGTTGACCGATGTCTATCTTCGAAATATACAGTGAGCGCAAAAAGTATTCGTACAGGTGAAGTATTCATAATAAAACTACATTTTAAGAAAAACTATTGAAGATAGATCAAAAATAAAAATATGTGGGAGTTATATGGAGTCATGTGTTTATTTAATTTACCAAAGCGATTCATCAAAAATAATATTAATGTGGAAATAAAAATTACAATCCAATATTACTATCCAAATTTACGCGCAAAAGTATTCGTACATGTAACAAATTTTTATAATATTTTCAATTTTACACAAGTAACCTACATTTTTTTGGATATCAATTTACTCTTATAATAGTCAGGAGTCTTTTTGGTATTAAATTTACCAAATATACCGTAACAAATATTGAAATGCTACCTATTCTTCTTGGTGCTCAATTTTCAAATAATTTTTATTAGAAATTAGCCATTTTCTTTCCATAAATGCGCACTTGTATTAATGTCTGATGATTCGGAAGGTATTTTCGATAGTTTGGTGTATTAAAAAGTATACACAATCCGGAGTACCAAGCGCTTTGGATCATTGTCTTGCATGAATATGACATTTTTCTTGGCTCCCATCAAGGGGCTGACAGTCATATGAACGACCTTGTGATATAGTTGATAGTTAACTCGGTAAGACGGTAGATGACACTACCTGTTACATTTCCAATAAAAAAAATTCATTTCAAAATAACTCAGTAGGCTGAAATGTTCATGTTTGTTGATTATCAGATAAAACAATTGATTATCTCTGATTATCTGTCAATCAGTCTCCTCTTTCAATTATCTGTAGCTTTTTGTATTGCGATTTGTATTTTTCTAATATATCGTGTGTCAGTTAATGAACATTTTTGTGTGGTGAATATAATAATCTTACATCATTTAAGGTAAAATAATAATAATAATATATTATCTTGTAAACACTTTTTTTTGTCCATTCATTATCAATATCTAATATTTAACAATGGTCATTAATATTTTAAATTAACAAGCCCATCATTAGTCTTATAGAAATCCACGGCAAATTAGTAGTAAAACATTATTTTTACAGATGCCTTTTATAAAATGTATTGTGCGTACATACGCAAAAATTAAAATTAATAAATAACAATAGGTATAAGATATATTTAATTTATAAAATAAGTAATATGTAAATATTTTAAAAAATAAATACATTATTCATAAACATCTGCAGTGTCATGCACCGAACTTTCTTATACGATTTTGGATTAAATCACATCCTATTTTCATTATTTTTCTAATTTATAATATTTGTTCTAGCCTTTGGAACACTTTTACACTAAATATATTTCTTAGAATAAATATAAAATGTCAAACTTCAAATTATTTAAGTCTATTTTGTTTTTTTTTTTTGATAAACAATTGGCAGGCGCAGATGATACGATTTATGTAAAAATATATATAATAAGAAGAAATTTAAAAAACGTTTCAAATAAAAGTTGTACAAAATGTTGATATCTATAATTTTTACTCTAACAATTTTTCTGTAACTGCAACTATTTTTGAGTAATTGCAGAAACCGCAAAAAATGACAGGAGTAAATATGCACTTCCGGTCGGAATATTGTTTTCAAACATCTGCAGTGTCATGCACCGAACTTTCTTATACGCATATGGGTTAAACCGTATCGTAATTACATTATTTTTCTAATTTATAATATTTGTTCTAACCTTTAGATCGCTTTTACAGTAAATATATTTCTTAGAATAAATATAAAAACGTCGAACTTCAAATTATTTAAGTCTATTTTGTTAAACAATTGACAGGCGCAGATGATACGATTTATGTAAAAATATATGTAATAGGCAGAAATTTATTTTGAAACCAGTACAGTTTTTGGAAAAAAATTTCATACAAAGTTGTGCTTAATATGAATACCTTTAATTTTTGTTTATAAAATTTTTCTGTAACTATAACCATTTTTGAGTAATTGCAGAAACTGCAAAAAATGACTAGAGTAAACATGCACTTCCGCTCGGAATATTTTTTTCAAAAATAAGAGCTTTTCTTGCAGGCACATACAAATCTTAAGTTTAAAATTTCATAATTTTCCCTTTAGCCGTTTGGGCTGCAGAGCGCTCACATACACACACACACACACACACACACACACACACACACACACACACACACACACACACACACACACACACAGGCGGACGTCATTCCAAAAATAGTTGGAATCGATTCAGGGAAGGGCAAAACGTATATTTCCGTTAAAATCTCGACATCGAAATTTTTCCTGATTACAATACTTATACTGCGTATAAGAAAGTAAAAATATATGTTATTAATTGATTTCATTTAATCGAAATACGGATCTAGATTAAGCATTCTTGATATTAACCTCGGAATTAATTTTAGTTGGTGGGTAATCCGGGAGAGGCGTTGACAACTCTTTCACAAAAATTAACACAGAGGTGTCATATCTCGTCTTTGTTATCTCTGGCTCCCATTTTCTCCACGCTATGAATGAAATATTCTTTTAAGGTGATATAGACTATATAATCCATAATACCATCAATTGAGTGTAGTTTTCCAATACCAGCAACACTCATACATCCCCATACAAGTACATGTCCGCCACCGTGTTTTACTAACCGAAGTAAGCTTATTTTGTCAAATTCTGTTTGTGTTTTTCTCCCTAAGTCCGAACCAAAATTATTGTATTTTGAGTCATAAGGATATAGAACTTTATTTTAGAGCTCGATTGTCATTTTATGAAGTCTCTAACACACGTCAATCGCTTCTTTCAATTAACTTCGTAATCTCAATATTTTTTTCAAGCAGATCGACCATGATACCCAGACCCAGTATATCGTAGTACATTTCGGATAGTACACGTATGTACACAAATATATTTCAGGGGTAATTTACAGTTCTTCAGTAAATTTTCGTGCAATCATTTATGGAATTTCTTTAATTTTCCTTACAGTTTTCCGACGATCAAGGCAACTGACTCTGGTGACCGGGCAATTTCTGTCTTTATTTTTCGATGTTTTAGTTTCACGAAAGCTATTAATTCTATTTTACACTGTGTAATGCGGTCTATGTATGATACTCGAAATCTTTCTCAATGAAATGCACTAATTATGCAATGAAATAATAAATTTTCTTTCAGTTTAACTTTTAGTTTCTTTGCTTTTACTTCTTATATTGCACAGATAATTGGTAAATGACATTGGTTTATGGAAAATGTCATGTAATATGTTCGGGGGAGGTCCCATGTTATTGTTATTCGTACCATTCGGCGAGAGTCTACAAAATAACTAATGCTGAAACAAAAAAACTAACGTGTGTCATCGGTTTTTATTTTTTATTGGCACTATCATTTAATTTTTGTTGATTAATTTATGTATAAATATTGAATGTGTTTATCCATGATACTCCACATATTTATAAATTTTACACTTACCTTCAATTGTTTTCCTGTAAAAGTAGTTTTTTTGTGAAAATTTTAACTGTACGAATACCTTTTGCGCTCACTGTATTCCATTGGATCAGTAGCAGTGCTGGGAGAGCGAGACTCAGATGTCCAACTGATGAGCCCGACCTTTTGTATTTAAGTTCATGAAAACATAACTAAATGCTGTTGTAATATATAATATTCTTTGCGTGATGTTGACAATAAAACTTTCATTTCAAAAATGTGACCTTTTCCTTTCCAATCTGTGACGATTTCAGATCCGAATTGTATTACTACCAAAAACAGCGTAGGGGAATAACAGAAGATCACACCCAGGCCAAATACACTCATTTTACACACATTCAAATCTCGCGCGTTTGGATTTTAGCGTTAGGCAACCAACTTAACATTCATGTAGGTACACTAGCAAACACACGAATTAAACACGAGCGCCGCGTTACAATATCGTATATCAACGATTACTTACATCACCATCTATGCCACCACTTTTCTTTAAATTCTTACACTTCCGATGTTCAATTAAGAAGTTTGATCTTATTGCATTAAATTTAGCTTTTATTTCGGTAATATTAGTTGTTAGTCTAACTTTATTTAAATTAATTTGAATTGAACTAAGCTAACATTCTGCAGTTTCCGTTGACTACGGCATTTTTTATTTTTGTGAACGAAATCAAAGAACAAAAATTGATGACTGATTACGAAAAACGAAACTGAAACTAATCTCTTACTTCAAGAAATATACATCGCAGTACGGCGCACTCAATCTGCACAAAAAATACGATATCGAAATTTTAACGGAAACATATCTTTTGACCTTCCCTGAATCGAGTCCGACTATTTTTGGAATGACGTCTGTGTGTGTGTGTGTCTTTATATGAGCGCTCTGCAGCCTAAACGGTTCAAGCAAAAATTATGAAACTTAAAACTTAAGATTTGTATTTGCTTGGCAAGAAAACGTCATATTTTTGAAAATAATATTCCGACCGGAAGTGCATGTTTACTCTAGTTATGTTTTGCGGTTTCAGATATAACTCAAAAACGGTAGCACTTTAATTACATATTTTAAATTTCTTTTAAATTTACAATACTTTCTAAATAAAATGATATTTTTTGAACTATTTAAAATTTGTATTTGAATATCCCTCTTATTCTAAACAAAATACGTATAAGAAGCCATGCGTATGTAAGCCATTATGGATATTTTAACATTCCTCTCCTATCTAACCAAAGTACGTATAAGATAGTTTAGACACTACGGTTATTTTATCTGATGATTATACATACATATGTATCAAAAAATATATATATAATAATAGTGAAGTGTAGACGAGCTATTAAACGTTAGTTAAATTAGTCTAAATTTAAAATTTAATCGTTGGAACGCAATTGAAATTTATATGAAAAAATTACACATTTTCTAGACTCTCGTTATTGCGTAATATATACATTTTTGAAACAATTTATTAAGAAAACAATTATAAATTTATATTAAAACGAAAATTACTGTGATGTGTTGTTATCAAAAGTAAGTTTATTTTGACTTTCTCGGCCTCTTCGGTGGAGGAGAATCTTCTTTGTCACTATCATCAACTTCCATAGATACCTCAGCATTTGTCGACTCCTCCTCCTCATTCATATCAGTTTCATCACTGTCATTCGCGACATCATTAACTGTCTCATCTCTCTCCTACATCGACACATTTCGATAGGTCGACTTTTGTTTTGTTCGAAAGCGCAATGACGCAACGTCCAAATTGTTCCATTTCATAGACGAGTTTCGGTATTAAGCGGGTTTCGCGTAGAACTTTTGTCTTGCGAACGCTTGGATCGCCTCTTTTCATTTTGATTTGCGCTACGGATTCTTCATTTTGCGTGTGGTCATCTTCCACGTATAAGATAAAATCGTATACTTTATTTGACAATGGTCAATCCGGGAGGATTGCTTCAAGACTCGTTCGAATCTAAACAAAGACAAACAGTGAGCGTTATGTAAACCTGTCTACCTAGTCATGGTTAATAATAAGTACAATAACTAATAGTTGTTTAAATAAAAATGTAAAATTGTTGCAATAATTAGGCATGTGAGAAAAAAATCATTATTTTAAGTTAAATTTCCGGTTTATGTATATAAGATAATTCATGCGTTTTTTCGAAAATTTATTTTTGTTTAGTAAACGAGAGGCAATACAATTTTCTACATTTTAGTTTGTAAAACCTTTTTAAATAACTTCCGATTCACGTGCTATGATATTGTTACAACGAATATAATTTATTTTTTTATTGTTGTTAAAACATTTAATTTTATGTATTTTAGTATATATTATTTTATCTAGACTTGCGTATAAGAACGTCAAGTGGAAGGCACTGCAAATACTGTGTTGCAAGTGTATAAGAAAGTCGTAAATTAAATTTATTAGTTTACTATTTCTCTAAAAGTAATAATTAACATACCTGGCGCGCTCAAAAGCTGGATTGATTTTGGACGAAATAAGTAAAAAATATTTTGTCATCGAATTCAACTTCTGCATTCGGCCCGGGTGGCACAGATAAATTACTAATCAAGTTGCAAACGGCGATTATCTGGCATAGATGACAACATGCCTCACGTTCTTTATTCTTTAATAACTCCTTCCCTAGAATTTATTATATTAAAGCAACAAAACAATTATGGTATTTTCAGAGCAATTTGTTATTACAATCGAAAAATATATAAAATAAATACTTACGCCGCTCAACTTTATCCCCACCAAGATAAATAATCATGTTATATTCGGCTCTGAATCGTTGTACCAACCAATCAACTTCATGAAGCATTGCTTTTTAATACATTTGCAAGGCTGGCTAAAGTGGGCAAAGTAGTTCCTTCGTTTAACATTTTCAATTGTACAGGGCATTCAGGTTTATCCTAAAAATTCACAAAATTACTTTTTCGTTAGGTATTTGACGATAACAGGGTTGGTAAGCTAATTAAGTATATTACATTTGGGGGCAACCCTGTAATACTATTATATAACCCACATTGAGCCAATATTGGTATTATATTACTGTGCTACTGGATCTTATTGGTAACTTACCATATTTCGGTAATATTTAACTTACTCATCATCACTAGATAATCGTAGTGAGAAAATTTTAAATAAAGTAAACATAATGGCGTCTATTAACGCGTTTTATAAATAAAATATAACTTACTGTAGCAACAGTTCCAATGATTTCACACAATCGGATAGCAACATTTTCATACAATCCACTTGACGATTTGCATTCCATATGCATTGTGAGTAATGTAGTAATGTAATGAATACTTGTCCAACCGATTTATTAGACATTATCTTCTCGTTTGTAATCTTTTTTAACCAGCCCAGAACGCTAGACTTGAGGACAGCGCGCTGGTAAATTTAAAACAAGAATTTTGTATATTTCCACCAACAAAACTGGTAGTTTCTTTCCTTCCGGATCGTCATCCCAAACAGATTCATCTGTTTCGAAAAACGCCTGATAGATTTCTAAGAATGGCAGCAAATGATCGCCGATTTCTACGTTTATATTTTTGGAACCTTTATTAAAAATATTAAAAATACATAAAACTATAATGTGCAAGTATTGTTATTAATTTTGTTTATAATTAAGATAGTGTTCATCAATTAGGGTAAGAACCAGGTGTGGTAGTAAGTTTTTTAAAAATAACGGGAAACAGTGGAGTCAATTGCAAAGTGTGATTCATCAAGAAAGTGACTAAAATTAAGAGAGTGTGGGTGTGGTAGTAAGTTTTTTTTTAAATCGTAAAATTTAAATACTATTCGTGATCGAAATTAACAACTCGCTCTCTGGCGGTGAAACTAATGTACTACAAAAATTGGTCATTACGCCGGGCATTAATTTACCAATCAGCTGTTTGTACCATTAATGGCCAGCTGTCATTTTTTCATAAATATCGAAGGAACAAAATATCTATCAAATCTTACGAAGTAAATTCTTCGGATATCTCACAAATAAATTTTAAATAACAGTTACAATCAAAATACACTTTTAAAGAACACAAAATAAAAGATTCGGACTCCAAGAGTTATTCGTTTTGGCAAAGAACGTTTGGAATCAGTTCACTTTAAAAGATATTTCACTTTGCTGGCTTTCGCGTGTCCAATCATAGCCTCTATCTCAACTGTCAAATACATTGGTCATTACGCCAGGCATTTTTATTAACGCTACTAGCGCCGCCAACGATAATTTCGATCACGAATAGGGAATATATCAGGAAAGAGCTGCTCTCCTTAACGTATCATAGTCGCCGCCTATGAAGATTAAAAAAAAACTTTATCAGAAAAGAGCTGTTAATGGGCAGAAAAAGGGCTTGTCACGGCGGGCGGGAAATACGATTGCGTGGACCTGAAATTCTTCTGTGAAAAGTCCCATGTTATTCTTATGGAGAAATACACTTTTTTTTTTGAAATGCAGAACTAATATAAAATCAAAAAATATTAAATAATATCATTATTTAGTTATCAATATAAATAAATAGGCCTATAAATAATTTTATTTTGATATATTCATGTTAACTAATCGCATACTTCGCTGCTTGATCTGTCACTCTGACATTGGTATTCGAAAAACCTTTGTTGTTGTTTCTTGTATTTTTGCGTTTGAAAATATTTAGTGGTTCTATTTGTCCGTTTTGTTTCTTAAATTAAATTCTGTTCGTTTATAAATTTAAATTCATATGCTATCTATAGATCTTTGATCGAATTTTCAGAATCCCCTTTACCATTGCTGTCGCTGATTTATTTTAATTTATTGATATGCGGACTTGAAGTGTAAACACTCGGGAAAGAATTTAGTGTGCAAGTTAAATGAAAAAAAGAAACCACTGGATAAACCATATTGTGTAAGAATTGAGTTTTTTTACGTCCAACCATAAATAATATATATTTTATAGAATATTATCTCGGCAATCTAACTACACGCGCGCATTTGTTATTTTAAGGAGAGTTTAGAGAAAATGGTTCCACAATCATTCCTTGGATTGAATGCAAGAGGGCTGCTTGCGAAACATCCGGACGCTTACATTATCAGTTCATTTGTTACTGTGAAATTAAATATAATATGTATATAATATAATTATTCTTTGATAAATAAACAAAGTTTTAGTAGTCAATACAATTTCTTTATTTAGATTTATTTATATTAGATAATATTTATTTTATAATGCAAATATTTAAAACACTAAAACAAGCGCTAAACTTGTATTTCAAATAGCAATAAACCTGTAATTATGGATGGACCCCGGTAATTTTTAATAGTAGCTGACACTTTAACTATCTATCCAGCTTTATACTAAGACTAATGATTATGGTACTAAAAATTTGTTAGTGGGTTTATTTTGCATTTAAAAAAAGTGTATTTCTCCATAATAATAACATGGGACTTTTCACAGAAAAAACTTCAGATTCACGCAATCGTATTTCCCGCCCGCGTGACACGCCACTTTTTCTGGCTATTGCCAAACAAGAAAATGGTGCATGACTCCCGGCAAAAACATAAAATGCATATGGCTGTCTTCATGACGTCACAGCGATGCGTAGGATCTCTGAACTAAAAATCAACAGTGCTTTTGGCGGAAAATTCAAATTGAAGTTTGATTTGTAGGCCACCTGCATCGCATAAAAAAATGTATATAGACGAGGAAATAAGAAAAACAATTTTTCATAAAATAAATAAAATTTATTTTTGCAATATATATATATATGGCAAAGAAAACACTTTTGCTAAAAGCCTATATGCCTTTGGCCCGTGCTTCAACAAAGACCGCAAAGATTTTTTCATTTGTAGTGAATCTTCTGCCTCACGGTTTCAATTTCTGTGTCATGACTTGTGACGCAATGAAGTTGAAGGTAGACTTATTAACGGAATTAATAAGTTTTTGAAAACCAACGCCAAGCGCCATATTGTTGGCTTCAGCTAATTTTTGTTTAAAAGACAAACATCGCCTAGTTAATACATTAGCTTTATTATTAAGCTTTGTAGCTGCCGTATAAAAATATTTGGCCCGTGGACTAAGTTCCTCCTGACGCGTTGTATTGGCACCTTGCAGAAGGGGAACTTGAGATTCTGTAGGGTAGAAAATAAAAAATGAACATCTAATAATATGTAATTAAAGTTTAATTACTTATGATGCATTGCACATTTAATAAACTAACGAGAAATTATATCTATACTTAATATATTTAAAACCATAGACCAACTAATAACAAATTCTAATATGTTACAGTAATCTCAAGCAAAGTTCCATTACAATTACAATTAATAAATGCACTTCTGAGAAATATATGATAATTGTAAAGGACCAAACGGCACAGGTATAAATGCTTTCTCCGTATATTGGCAATTAGGTAATGATGGATAAACGTAACCCAAATACGGATTAAATGTTAAATGTTTGGACTTCAGAGAAATAAATAATTATAAAGGACCCAACGAGACAGGTTTAAATGTTTTTTCCGTATATTGGCAATTAGGTAATGATGGATAAACGTGACACAAATACGGATTACATCAATTTTAAGAAGTACAAAATGTTTGCACTTCTGCAAAATGATATTTGCAAAGGATCAAACAGTACAGCTTTAAATGCTTTCACCGTATTTTAGCAATTAGGTTACGAGGGATACACGTAGCACAAATGCGGGTTAAAATATTTTGAAGAAATACCAGGAGACTTAAACTATACTCGCTAACTATCCAATATCCAAATACAACATTAGCTTACATAAAAAAAATTATCCTGCGCTGTATACGACATGGCCCCTAAAGTGATGGTTGAACTGAATGTATTTCTTGTGAAATTAAAAAGATAGAAATAGGATTACTACTTTGGAGCGTATAAATTATGTTATACATACCCACAGGGATCGTATGAAATTGAAAATGGCCCGACTAAAGTTAGACGGTATGGCATCATGTAATCTTTAGAAATTAATTGTTAAAGTGGCAATAAAAACATTAAACATAATATTAACATACCTGAAGTTCGTTTTCTTGTTTTACTGCGCAACTTGTGGTTTTTCGTCGAAGCATTATCCTCCTTCTCATGTATATTATCTGAAAATTAATAATAAACAAGTTGTTAACAAATTTTTTATAAAAACAAATTTTATTATAACTTGAGTTATTAGCACTTGATGAAACATTTAAAAAAAAAAAAATACTCGGCTTGTTTTAAAAATTGTTTTATTTTATACGTAATATTTTTTGAAACAAACCGAGTGTTCTTGTAATTTTAGATTATACAAATTTAATAAAGAATGCCTAGCGATATATAAAAATGATAATATACCTGTACTTAGGGAATCAATCACATATGATGTACTCGGTAAACCATCTGTACAACGTCTTTTCACTTCTGTGTTGTGAGGCTCTTGTGCAATAGATCTTTTTACCAACGGCCGCGCACCTTCTAAAATGTTAAATAAATATTATTATAGTAACCGAACAGTGATTTAATTAACTTGTTTACCTTCAATAACATCTACATTTGATATGTAACAATGATCAAATTCAACTGCGTTTAACTGCTCGCTGTGTGAAGTGCAAACTACAACAATAAAGGACATTAGTAAAAATAACAGGGAATATATAAACCGAAACACACCGTTAGCAGATTGTATGTTAACATCACGTTCTGATAAAACATTTCTTCCTAAATTTCGATTGAAAAAATAATTATCGGTAGATGCTTCTTCGTGAAAACCTGCGCATAAAGAAAACACACTTTGTAACAAATTCAACCCGATTTTAACAGAAAAGTTTGTTTTTAAGTTTATGAATACATGTAAAATTAATTACCTGGCAAATGCAATGTCGGCAAGGCATAAGTTTTCAAACGCTTGCTTCCCGGTTTCTTGCACACATCAAGAAAATGGCCTCCACAAACGTAATATGATTTACGTATTGATAAATCATCTAAAGAGGCAAATTTCGGATGGGCAACTCGTTGTACCCATATCCCAAAAACCTCTTCTTCGAACACAGGAAACCGGTGACTAGTTTTAACCAAGGAACAGCAGGAAAGGTCACTTAGGGATATTTGTGGGCCAGGGGGTGTCAGTAATATAACTGAAAATAGACCCCGACAACTTGGGCTTATGAAATATTGTGTACGGGTTGGGTTTGGAAGTTTAAGAAGACGTATAGAAAGAGATAGACATAGTAGACAGAGATAGATATATGAGAGAGATAGGTATATGCATTAGAAAGAGATAGATGTATAGGTAAAAAATGAAAAGACAATTTTATCCACAGCATTCCGATATACTTCAAGGTATAAATAATTTTACTGATTCGACCGGTAATTTATTGCCAGTCGGTAAAATTATTTCTACCCTGAAATATATTGGAACGCTGTGGATAAAAATCGTCTTGCTCAATTTCGCCCTATAAATCTAATGCAATCTAATTAACAATGTTAATCATAGAATAAAAAAAAACAATATTTGGAAATAAAATCAATATATTTCCATAAGATCTTTAAAATAAATATATTCAAGCTTAGACTGAGTTGTTAATTAAACTAAACTATTCACAAACATAATATTGGTCTAGAAAATGTTTAATTCATTTACATAATGTATGGAATCAATAACAGTTACTTGAAGGTAAGGTTTTAAGCAGTGCCATAAAATCAAAATTGCCCCTATTTTGCTATAACAAAATTAATTTTTACTTTCTTATACGCAGAATAAGTATTGTAATTATGAAAGATTTACATCTCGATATTTTAACAGAAATATACCTGCTGACCTTCCCTGAATCGATTCCAATTATTTTTGAAATGATGTGTGTGAGTGTGCGTGTAGTAGTTATGGTTTTACGTCTGCCAATAAACATCCCGTTACCAAAAAGCATATAATATGCTTCTTGCTGTTACCAGCATTAGCACAGATTTTTCGACGCTTGGTAGCAGAAACAAACTCCAGTCCTTTCGTTTTCTGCTACTTTGCGGTGAATTTGTCGTATCTGAATTAAATGTAAACTATAAAATGTTATTTATAATTGAAAATTAATTTGATGACTTACGATTCGATTTTATGGTTTGACGATGATTACCCTTGCTCGATACCTCTGAAAACAATATTTTATTAGCTCAGGTTAAACCAAGCAAAAATATTTTATACCTTCCGATCGCACCGAAACACAATAATCGTGCTCCCTCAACGAAGATGTAAAAGAAGATGCACTTGCTACATCGGGCATGGGGACATCTAAATAAATTACTTTATTAATAAAAACATTTATCAAATTAAAATGGTTTTCCTACCTTCTTGCACAGCGTACCGCTCATCCAAGTACAAAGTTGGATAAGCACCATGTAATACGGTAGTTCTGCCTTTACCATTTATATAAATCCACCAAGGACTAAAATGTTTAAGGCAGACCCGATACGAATGATAAATTTGCTTTTCTGGCATTTTAAATAATTTCGGATTGTTTACCAGCCCAATCCAGTTTTTAAACATAGTGTTATAAGCTTTCGGAAACCACGTAAAATAGTACCCACTCGATTTGCAACTTGGCACAGCGCAACTCATGTTGGAGGACATAATCTAATATATTTTAAATCAAGTAAAATACATAAAATTCAAGTAAAACGTAAGACTTACGGATTTTGTTACAATGTAACGCACTATTCAAACGCCATTAAAAAAAAAACTAAATGTTGCAATAATAACTAAAAAATTTGCCGCGCTTTTTAAATGTTGTTTGTAATAACATATATTTCGTTCGTTAAGAAAAATTATTATAAAATAAATACTTTTCTCTCTATATTTCTTATTAAAAAATAAATACGCTTATTATAAATGAAAATTACACAGTGCATAAGTAAAAATATATACAAATTACTTAATTAGCATTAAAATTTATTTTAAATTTAACATCCAAATATAGAACTAAGTATTTTAATTTATATAGCTCTTATAAAAAAATATGTTATTTAAATACAAAAAAAATTTAATTCCAATATTTGCCGAAACAATCACTCAGTCCATATTGTAGGAAACATTAATACGGTTAGTACCTGAGAAGCGACGGTCACGCTCACGGCGGCCATTCTGGCGGCGCATATAACTCGAACTAATTCGAAGCCCTCCCCCCAACAAGATGGCCGCCTGTGAACCACCGTTGGTTTTAACTGCTAATTTACAACCGGGTACACAACAATAACGCGGCATATTGAAATAAACAAAAACAACACTGAATTCTGAATACTGTTAACAAACAATGTCTAAACACGAATGACCGCGAATGACGACAGCAAAACGCAGCAAAACGTCACACTGCGTGACGTCATCTCGGGTCGACACTAGCGTGCTGCGTAGGATCTCTGAACTATTTTTTTATGACGTCACGAAACATAAATCTTTTTCTCCTATTAGAGTCGACGGGCCCTGAAAGCAGAGCAGAGAGTAGGGGGAGATGGATCTTAATGTTATATACCTCCAACAAAGTTTTACTTCATGGTTTAGTTTACGCATAAACCACGGAGGGCCTGTTTTTTTTTTTTTAGGTAGACAAGGATAGGTATACTTTTACTTTCCGTGTTTCCACGAAAAGCAAAAGTATCAAAGATACCTCTAAATAAAAAACATTATTTAAACAATACAAATATTTTTACTAATTCAGTAAATTAAATTTTACATAACATACACATATTTATATACTAATAATATAAGAAATATATTTTTATTATTAAATATTAATAATATTCGGCTTTTATTTGGTCCTTCACTCGAATATGAATAGTTTTTATAATGATTAAATTAATATTAACTCGGGAAAACTACCATTCATTATAGTTCTAAGTGAATTGGAAAACAGATATTTGAACTGAATCTTGATATTTTAAGAACAATTAGTTACTCCAAGAGCACCATATGACCCATGACTTTTCACTTGTATACAAAATAAAATAGAAATTACTTAAAAATGAATACTCTGCATATTTATAATATATATAATATAATATAGAAATCTCCAAGCAATAAAGTGATACATTCCTGATAAATTACATCCGCATAAGTGGTTCCATAAACATGTGCAGGTAGGATAGAGCGCAACCGCGGATTGTTGAATTTTTCCAACTATATATGGACAAGTGCTCTGACTTTCGGAAAACTTGCAAGACGTTCTTCTCTATCAAAGCGAACAGGAACACAACAGTATCGTTTTAGAAGGGCATACTACGAACAAATTATTAAAGACTTCATTTCAAAGTTTTACTATTTATTTGTGATTTAATACTTACATGCCAAAAAAAGAGATTTCTCAAAAGTAACAACCTCACAATGCCAATTCAAAACGATTAAAAACACACACGTTAGATAGGTATATAAGTTAATAAAAAACGAATGACAGTTCATTTATCTATTATGCAATGCAAAATGGATTCCGATATACATACTAAAAAAGAAATAAATAATTTTTTTTAAATATACAGTATAAAATCATTTGAAATTTAATTTGATTAGATAAATAGCAAGCAAATATATTAAATATATTTAACATTTAATCCTTTCAAATTTTTACTATTTTATCGGATACCACGACATCTTGTAGTTAGTGCGTCATTTAGAAAATTTAAAGATTACTGCCATAAACTCTCTCCATTGGTGGCTATGTTTCTTCTAACTCCCCCTACTCTCTGAAGCAGAGTATACCAGTACAACGTCCAATAAGCACCTCTGCAGCCGCAAGGCCAGACGGTAAAGAGTAGCTCTGCGTGCCGCAAGACCAGACGCTGAAAAGTATCTCTGTTCGCCGCCAGTCCACAGCGTGTAAACCCCAAGCTGCAGAAAAAGCCTCAGACACTGTGGCAGAAAAAGCTTCCGGCATTGTGGCAGAAACAATCACAACCCGTTTCTACAAGGAAACCATCGCTGAGGAAATTTATCACCGCCAGGGCACCGAAAGTACTACATCAACTCAAGACGCTCGAGAGTCTACCATCCGCTCAGATCCACAGACATACCTGCCCGATGCCTTAATTTATTATATTTAAATAATAACTTGTATATAAACCCTTAAATATATAGGGTAAAACGACCAGTTTCGGCACATCGCTAGTAATGGCACAGGTATCAAAAACTTGGTTTTATACGTTTAAAACTGTGCAAATGCGTAGGTATAACAACGATTTAAATATTTATATATAGTTTTAAACAAGAAAAAACCTTTAGAACGTCCATTTTAAAATTATTAATTAAAAAAAAAACGAATATTGTTTAGCGATATCAAAATTGTACTTTTCACAGCCATTTCTAGTTAGTTTACGGTTACCATAGCTTAAGCAATTACAATCATATTTACTAGAAAAACGTATTTTTTTAATATGTACCTGGTTAAATAAACTAAATGAATAGTTCATCGAAACATTTCAAATGTTGAATATTGACTTTTTTATTTTTTAATATTAAAAACACGTGTTCTTTAATTAGTATGAAATTTGAAGAGCGCGCCAATTATAAAAGCACTTTATGCTTACAGCGCTTTTATATTGGCACCGCTGCTATATGTGGAACGGTACCTAAGCAAGCGAGTTTGTTAAAGTTTATACATATTTTATATCAAAACGAATTTTATCTGCACCTTTAAAAAGTATGTATCAGTTTACATAGTATATTATTTACATTATACCTATACTGAAACTTTATTGTTTATCTCATAAAAAGTAAAAATCGAAAACATAACCCCTTTAATTTATTTTTGTATTCATTTGAATAAATTATTTTTATTTTAGTGAAAACTGGTAAAAACAATGACACCGTTAATAAAAAGGGTAAAAAGAAATGTGAAAAATCAAGAATTAGAACCAAAACCTCTTATACAGGTGGGGCAAAACAACCTCCCTAGTTTCAACAGAGAATTGTGAAGCTAGCAGAGGTCGTAACAGGGTAGGAATGGCGTGAATGGCGGCAGAAAGATATGCCGTGTGTATGTGTTACAAAAGGATTCAGTCGTAAACACAATGTGGACGAACGAGCAGCGCGCTTTTGCCGTGGAAGCATACATACGCGAAAAGGAGTCTGTAATTTCCATCTTTCTGACGGTGTAAATAAACAAAATTTTCGATATTGGTGCGAAAACAATCTGAGGGTGATGCACGAGAAGCCTCTGCATAGTGATCGTGTCACAGTTTGGTGCGCAGTTTCCCGAATAGGGATTATCGGGCCTTACTTTTACTACAGGAAAGAAATCGGGCAGTTACCGTCAATTCTGGGCGCTATATGAACATGCTCCAGAATTTTTTTGCCCCTGCTCTTAAAGAACTTGGTCTCGAGAATGTCTGGTTTCAGCAGGACGGGGGGGGAGCCACAGCCCACACAGCGCGAGCATCAATGCTGGTTTTGAATGAAATGTGCCCCCTGAGAGGAGACAATTCGCACGGAAATTCGCCGTATACCTGAAGAAATGCTTGAAAGGGTTATGCAAAACTTCAAAAGTCGCTTGCAGCAGTGTGTAGACAATGAAGGACAACACTTGGCCGATATGATTTTTAAAACTACATAAGATAAAACTGGCCATGTAACTACTTTATTTTATTGAAATAAATTTTTTGTATCTCGACTCCTTTTTCTTTAATTCACTTGCAAAACTAGGGAGGTTGTTTTGCCCCACCCGGTACACTTGAAAAAATACTTTCATCTGAAATTACAAGATGAAAAGTATTCTTATCTAAAAAAATAACTAACTAGAAAAGATTTCAATTTTTCATTGTTCACAAAATTTTAATGCAAGAAAAGTATTAAAAATTTGGATGTAATATACCTATTTATAAGTAATTTTAATATTTCGATTAAAAATTATTATTTAATTAAAATATCATTTGCATTATAGATAAAGAATAATATTGTTGTCTACATTTATAATTTAGAACTTTATAAATATGAAATTTAGCTTTAGATAGGTATAGTACCTACCTCTATAATTTAAAAATTTATAAAATAAAGCTACAGCAAGTGTTTTTTTATAAATATATACCTAAATTTTAGGAAATCCAAGCTAAAATATATAAATTTATAACTATATTTGCCGTGCTATTACTAGAAAGGACTGTGCGCTAAAAGGCAACCACCGTCTAAAAACTGGCATTTTAACATCGAATTATAAATTGTGAACAAAATTACCTAAAACATCAATAAACAATTTAATTTTTTTTTTACTTTATAAAACACTTAAACTTTAAAAATTTTCAATTATTAGGGTAAAACGACCAGTTGTGGCACAGTTAAGAAAATTCTCTACTCTTTTGAGGATTAAAAAAAATATGGATAATATATTTATATAATAATTGAAAATTTTTAAAGTTTAAGTGTTTTATAAAGTTAAAAAAAAAAATTAAATTGTTTATTGATGTTTTAGGTAATTTTGTTCACAATTTATAATTCGATGTTAAAATGCCAGTTTTTAGACGGTGGTTGCCTTTTAGCGCACAGTCCTTTCTAGTAATAGCACGGCAAATATAGTTATAAATTTATATATTTTAGCTTGGATTTCCTAAAATTTAGGTATATATTTATAAAAAAACACTTGCAGTAGCTTTATTTTATAAATTTTTAAATTATAGAGGTAGGTACTATACCTATCTAAAGCTAAATTTAATATTTATAAAGTTCTAAATTATAAATGTAGACAACAATATTATTCTTTATCTATAATGCAAATGATATTTTAATTAAATAATAATTTTTAATCGAAATATTAAAATTACTTATAAATAGGTATATTACATCAAAATTTTTAATACTTTTCTTGCATTAAAATTTTGTGAACAATGAAAAATTGAAATCTTTTCTAGTTAGTTATTTTTTTAGATAAGAATACTTTTCATCTTGTAATTTCAGATAAAAGTATTTTTTCAAGTGTACCGGGTGGGGCAAAACAACCTCCCTAGTTTTGCAAGTGAATTAAAGAAAAAGGAGTCGAGATACAAAAAATTTATTTCAATAAAATAAAGTAGTTACATGGCCAGTTTTATCTTATGTAGTTTTAAAAATCATATCGGCCAAGTGTTGTCCTTCATTGTCTACACACTGCTGCAAGCGACTTTTGAAGTTTTGCATAACCCTTTCAAGCATTTCTTCAGGTATACGGCGAATTTCCGTGCGGATTGTCTCCTCTCAGGGAGGGACAAAGCACGCGGGGAACATTTCCTTCAAAACCAGCATTGATGCCCGCGCTGTGTGGGCTGTGGCTTCCCCCCCGTCCTGCTGAAACCAGACATTCTCGAGACCAAGTTCTTTAAGAGCAGGGGCAAAAAAATTCTGGAGCATGTTCATATAGCGCCCAGAATTGACGGTAACTGCCCAATTTCTTTCCTGTAGTAAAAGTAAGGCCCGATAATCCCTATTCGGGAAACTGCGCACCAAACTGTGACACGATCACTATGCAGAGGCTTCTCGTGGATCACCCTCAGATTGTTTTCGCACCAATATCGAAAATTTTGTTTATTTACACCGCCAGAAAGATGGAAATGTGCTGGGCGGCGATTACAGACTCCTTTTCGCGTATGTATGCTTCCACGGCAAAAGCGCGCTGCTCGTTCGTCCACATTGTGTTTACGACTGAATACTTTTGTAACACATACACACGGCATATCTTTCTGCCGCCATTCACGCCATTCCTACCCTGTTACGACCTCTGCTAGCTTCACAATTCTCTGTTGAAACTAGGGAGGTTGTTTTGCCCCACCTGTATAAGAGGTTTTGGTTCTAATTCTTGATTTTTCACACTTCTTTTTACCCTTTTTATTAACGGTGTCATTGTTTTTACCAGTTTTCACTAAAATAAAAATAATTTATTCAAACGAATACAAAAATAAATTAAATAGGTCATGTTTTAGATTTTTATTTTTTATGAGATAAACAATAAAATTTCAGTGTACGTATAATGTAAATAATAACTGATACATACCTTTTAAAGAATTATTTATCTGTAGTTAAAATTTGTTCTTGTTATAAGAAATATGTAAAAACATTAATATTCTAACCTCACTTGATTACTGTCAGAGAGTCTCTGTTTACCGTTCCACATATAGCAGCAGCGGCGCCAATATTAAAGCGCTGTAAGCATAAAGTGCTTTTATAATTGGCGCGCTCTTCAAATTTCATACTAATTAAAGAACACGTGTTTTTAATATTAAAAAATAAAAAAAAGTCAATATTCAACATTTGAAATGTTTCGATGAACTATTCATTTAGTTTATTTAACCAGGTACATATTAAAAAAATACGTTTTTCTAGTAAATATGATTGTAATTGCTTAAGCTATGGTAACCGTAAACTAACTAGAAATGGCTGTGAAAAGTACAATTTTGATATCGCTAAACAATATTCGTTTTTTTTTTAATTAATAATTTTTAAATGGACGTTCTAAAGGTTTTTTCTTGTTTAAAACTATATATAAATATTTAAATCGTTGTTATACCTACGCATTTGCACAGTTTTAAACGTATAAAACCAAGTTTTTGATACCTGTGCCATTACTAGCGCTGTGCCGAAACTGGTCGTTTTACCCTATATAAATATATGATCCATATTTTTTTTAATCCTCAAAAGAGTAGAGAATTTTCTTAACTGTGCCAAAACTGGTCGTTTTACCCTATGTATTAAAATCTCTGTACTGTTGGATTTGATTGCCGATCACCAGTCCATACAATAACCAACACGTAACGAAAAACTAAATATTTTCGTAATATAACATTGACCATAAATTTGTTAATTATCATATAATTTTATAAAATTGCACGTTTATTTTGTGATGAAACAAAGTTATATCCGGTGCTTTCTATAGTACACTGTTTTTAGTATCGTATTATGTAAGAAGCTTACGGCCGGTTTTATAATAAAAAAGGTTAAAGTCACTTTTACTAAAGTGAACTTTAATATAAAGTAAATTTTAAACACGGACCGTCATTCCAAAAATAGTTGGAATCGATTCGGGGAAGGTCAAAACGTATATTTCCGTTAAAATCTCGAGATCGAAATTTTTCATGATTACAATACTTAATTATACTGCGTATAAGAAAGTAAAAAGTGGATACGTTACAAACGACGCGGGAAGCAAAAATGTTCAAGCTCAACGCTGATCGACGGCGGATTTATTTTAAGACATTACACGTGTATTTGTCGCTTAATTAATAAAAAAAGAATCAGTTACGGGCAATACCTTCACGATATTGTGTGTGTGTGTGTGTGTGTAATGGCCAACATCTTTGATAAAGCTATATTTTCAAATTGAAATTGCATTTTATTTTCTCTGCCATGAATGGTGTGCACATGCGTAGATATGTATTCAATCATATAAATATTGATGTGAAAGCATTGTTGGTATAATTTTGGAAATAATAATGGTAAAATAAAATAAAACTTACCCACAACTGACAAGAAAAAAGACAAGTTGTCCTTGTAGTGTGCCACAATAATCGCTAAAATATCGTGAAAACAATTTACGGCTAAAACAGCCGTAGCGCAATCGAAATCAATCGCGTTTGTTAATCGTTCGATGATAATACGTGTGTGTAAAACGACAGAGACATCCGTAAATTTATTTTATGTGCGTGATTTCTATATTTTTCGACGTTTTTACTGTTTGCACCAATTGTTGTTTAAAATGTAACGATGGAATTCGATTTTGACTTTTAATATGTTTGCTTGGCCGGAATTCGTCCACGGCACAGTTGGTCTGTAAAAAAGGAATTAATGATGAACATAGTTTTTATTTATTGGAAATGTACCAACGCAATAATCCATATAAGTTGATGAGAATTTGAGAAAAATTCATCGGGTTTCGCTGGGGATCAAATCCAGAGCCTTTGGATCCAAAGGCTCTGGGTTCGATCCCCAGCGAAGCCCGATGAATTTTAAAAAAGGAGTTTGATATTAAAACTTAGAGAGTTCCGAGTGCAAAATAGAGTTATTGCTCATTAGTTGTCTTGCGATGTGTTATATTTGTTGTTGGGTTTGTTTTATATTTTAAAATAGTTTATGATTTATTTGTTGAAAACTTACTCATGTAATAAGTTTAGTATTTTTTCAATGGTTTGAAAATCTAGAACTGTTGGTGTTGCTTTGAAGATTGTTGGTTTTATTTTTGAGGCCGATGCAATTGATTTGGATTTTGTGTCATCTTTATCTTTAGTCTTTTTACGACCTTCTGTTTTTTTTTGGTTTCCCCAGATTCTAAATGGAAACGATTTAAAAATATATGTAGGAATGTGTTATATGGTGAGAATATTCTTAGTAAGGAATGTGTGTGTGTGTGAACGCTCTACAGCCATGTTGAAATTGTGATTACGAATGAATAATAATAAAAAATTACCTTTGAATGATCTACAAGCCTGGAGTATCCAACAAACAAAGCATTAATTTTGTGGGAAAGTCCTTGGACTGAAGCGACCAAGAGTCAATCAAGTTACCCATCAGCGCTTCGTATACGGACATTGCCTGTTTTAGCACAAGTAGACCGCATTGGGATTCGGGCAATGTGTCTAATAAATCTCTTCCGTCATCCTAAACACATATAATTTTATAAAATTAATATAAATAACGAACTGCGCAATAATAAAATAATATACATATAACTGAATTTAAGTTACCAGATTAAAATGTTCACATTTGGGCATTCGATCACATAGCGAATCTAATATTAGTGTGTAAAACGTGTTATATTCGGATTCTTTTCATCGTGAGATTCTTTGACTTTGGTGACAATACGACCTAGACCGTAGATGAGTTGGCCAATTGGTTCCTTAAATCATAAAATGCAACAGTAATATAAATTAAAGCAAAGCAACAACGTATCTATTATAATCTGTCGTACATAAATTTTAATTCTCAATTCAAGTTAATGACGGACGACATTGAGAAAAATGTATGCCGCAGCTCATGATTTACGACGAGCGTATGTATAAATAATTTTAACCCCACTCCAATCAAAGACCACGAGCAACTCCAAGCGCGCATCTCAACTCCTGCACAATATCACCGAGCCACCGCTGTATATAAGGCCACAGTGCAGCTAGTCAGAAGTTGAGTTTGTGATACCACACCACTTCTTCAGCACCTCTGCTAGTCGCAAGGCCAGACGCTAAACAATACCTCGGCTAGAGGAAAGGCCAGGCGGTAAAAAACACCTCTATTAGCCGCAACCGCAACACCGCGAAAGACAACGCGCAATCAAAAAATTTTAGCTTGTGTTCCAGATGTGAAATTACTGCATGTTGCATGACTATCGGCGTTAATTCACGAATATTTGAAAGAAATATACAAATATAATTCGCTCTCAAAAGCTTATCATAAATAATTAATAAAGATAATTAGGAAAGAAATTTATATTTCTACATTCAAGTTTAAGGTTCCAATGTTTTGTTCCAAGTGCAAAGAATAGGTATTTGTTGTTTATGAATTTTACCAACTTTTTATATATTTCGTAAGACAATCAAATAAATTATTTTACTATAAGCTCCACTGTTACAACACAACTAGTTAGAATACGTATAGAAAATAAAATATTACCTGCAAAATAACTTCAACACCCTTAGTGACCATAATCTAATCAAATAGCAACGGCGGTTTCGCATCTTCATCGTCGTTATAAAATTGTCTAAAATGCACCCATAGCATATTAAGAACTGGGATTCCTAATTCAGGGTTCACACACACACCGCATCGTATAACCTGGAAAATATTTATATTTCATTTAAATTATAGTTAGTAACTTTATGTTTCTCGCAAATAGCTAAAATAAAAACTCATGACTGAAATAGTATGCTAAAAAAATTAATCTGCGTGACGTCATTTTATTTAAATGCAGCACTTATGTACCTTCATACAATTCAGCTCTAACTCGAACAGATTGTTGCATAAAGCAACGTCTTAAAATACCCAAAACTTCCAAACAAAGCGCTTCGTTCGTAAATTCATTTGACGTCCTGTGTGCTTCACGATCTAGCGACATTTGCGTAAAAAACGAGTATTTCGATGCAGATGTACTCGACTGGCTCAACGCTGCTAAATTTGATATTCGCAAATTTTTCAACAACTTTAAATTACTAGAAACAGCCATTTGTCGAGTTTCAACATTTCTAAATCAAAATTACAGAAACTATTATAAAAACAATAAATTAGAATAATAAATTTAACACAATCGACTTCTATAAATATATTTTTATTTAATTTATGAATATATGACTATATTAGTAATTTAGTCGATTTTAGACGATTATTAGTTTCTTACCTGTGATAAAGTGCTTTTCGTAGTAGTACAATTAAATTATCTCGAATTGTGTGCGATATTATATTGTTACAGGAATAATTGCATCGATAACTAAACAAGATGTAGATCCTGGTAACTCTAAAATTTCTTCCGTTAATCCTACGATAATATTTTGGTTTTCTATTAAACATAGCGTCACATTTCGGCACATTTTATGAAGGCACTCTGAAAACAAACAATCCTAAAATTAGTATTTTGCTTTGTTATGAAAACAGTTAAAGCTGTTAAAGTATCTGAATCCATATTGAGTACAGATCCCTATAAGAATGGTAAATCTCTAGGTTTGTAACTCAAAAAAATTTAATGCATAAAATGTGATGAAATATGATATTTGCGGATTAATTAATAAATTCAGATTAATTCGCTGCATCAATTTAATAAAACTGGAAGTGTGGGTTTACTTGTAACCATATTTAGTTTTTTATATATATTTTAAGAAAATTCATGCATTATTGCAAAAATGCACTACTTATTTAGTAAATAATAATATGATTTACTCAATTTTTTCTGCGGTGCATATCACGATTCAAGTTATTCCGAGTGGCCTGTTTACCTGTTAAATGAGACACGTTTTGTCCGGTGGCGATTCGGCTACATAGTTGCTTTAAGACTGTATTGGACACTTGATGTTTCCGTTTCATTAATTTAATTAAAATAAACGTCGCCAAATCATACTGGGCGTCTGCAATATTTTTGGAGCCTAATATTGCACCGGCTCCCAATAATACGAAACTTAAATTGATCAATCCGGATACAACCAGCGGCCGTTCTTTTATACTAAAATATAAATATTATTCATATACATACAAAATTAGTTCATTTATTGGAAATTAGGAATATTGAATATAAATATAATAAAACTTAAAACATTACAGTTTTTTACATTTTAACAGAGATATGTTAATTACAAAGGCACACACAAAAAAACATGAACTCGGAAGTTCACTTATGTACCGGTATGTATTTTAGCCCGCTGAATCCGAATTCAGGATCAGAATTGGCCCATCGTGTCAAAATTGGCCACTAGAGTTAAAAAAAATTGGCCTGCTGAATACGAATCCGGGATTAGAATTGGTCCAACTGGTCAAAATTGGCCACTAGGATCAAAAAACTTCCGAAATTCGGTCGCAAAGCGTAATAAATACAGGAAAGAAAATTAATTAAACAGTATGTAGAGTCATATTTTAATCTACTGGGCTCTAAATGTGTCCATCGGATAAAAAATTTACTGGTCAATTCAGACCCGAGTAGTCGGTTTTGACCCTGTGGGTCAATTCTGACCGAGGATTCAATTTTTTTTTGACCCGATAAGACACATTTTGAGCCCCGTAGGTTAAAATACGACTCCATATACTGTCTAATTAATTTTCTTTTCTGTATGTACGCTTTGCGACCGAATTTCAGAAGTTTTTTTGACCCTAGTGGCCAATTATGACCCGTTGGACCAATTCTGACTCCGGATTCAGATTCAGCGGGCCAAAATACATACCGATAGATAAGTGAACTTTCGAGTACATAACTTTTTCTTTTTTCACATTTTTGTACCTGTGTGTCTTATCTAAACTGATAATCCTACTACGTATAAGAAATTCAGATATTTTAAAATAGAAACTTACCGAAACATCGTTGTTAAAACTGTTAAAATATCAGGTGACCAATTCAACATACACAACGAATTAACGACGTACTTTTTGACATTTCCGTATCGTTGTACGTAACGAAATCATTTTGCGTTAATAAATATAAAATTATAAAACGAAAAAAACAACGTATTTTATAAAAAAAAAATACCATAAAATTAATATTTACTCAAGTACCTTGTATAGACAGCGTGTCCAGTTTGTATTTTTTCGATACAAAAATCGTAGAGTCCGATCAAGTGATTTGTTTTAAATTTCGGAAGCTCCATGCGCAATCGAGTTAGAATCATATTCGAGTGTGAATGCCATAAATCGGAATCTTCGATGATGCTTAGAACTGTTATTGCGATTTTATATCTCTTTTTATGACATTCTGGACTATCGGTAAATGATTGTAGTAAATTGTTCCAAATTGGTCATTTGGATATTTCGGAACGATATACGTTCAGTTACAAATGATGTTAACTAAACAAAGTAAACACCGGTTGTTATCATTTTTTTTTTTGATTAATTTGATGTAAATTACTTACATCTTCCAAACTGATGTTTTCTACATATTCTTGTAATAGTTTTAAGTTCTTTTGGTCACCGAACTTCTTTATATTTACTTCTATTTCATCCATTTTCGCGTTTGTATTCAAACTCGTTTTGTTCTTCGCCTCTTCTTAACTGTTTTAACAATATATGTGAAATTGTCAACACTTCGTTTTATAAACATTGTTGCCAATAGCGTCAAAATAAATACCCTAACATGTTATTGAAGTTAGCGTTGGATTTTGATTCTTGTTATTCAGGACCTATGGCACCGCCAGCTTGGATCCTTTAGATCAATTTGTTAAAAACATTTTAAAATAACATTGAAAAATATTATGAATAATGATAAATAAAGTCCAAATCATTTTCATAAAAATTTATTTGATAATATACATTTCACTAAATATATTTCTTATTAATTAATTGTGTTTCACACACCCACACACACGCTCTCGCGCGTTATTTTTAAGAAAAGTCGATTCAGGGAAATTCAAACAGTATATTGCCATTCAAATCTCGAGATCGTATGTTCTTATAATTGCAATACTTATTTATTACGTCGTGCAAGAATGTAAAAAAATGGTGTTCGTCTGAAAATTCTTGAGACATTACAATAAATATCCCCAACAGTGGGAAAGAATGAATTCGTCGTTATTCAATTAGGAAGCAAATGAAGTCCGAAAGGTGGATATCAAAAAAGTGACCGTCCTAGAGTTTTGACAACCACTCCTATCTCCGCTTTTGTCATCTGAGGGCCATTACGGATAGTAGATGCATTAAAGAAGAAGAAGTATTTATCGCCGATGCTGTTGCGATTCCAATAACAATACAACTGCACTGTCTCTCACTGGACTTTCTTATACGTTGTATGTATATCAGTTTTAATAAGAAGGATAATAATGTACAGCATGCTAAATATTCAAAGAAATGTTTTCAAATAAATTCAATACTTTTTTTGTTGTGTTGTTAGTGTTAGAGTAGTTGGAGAAAAGTTTTAAAGGTTTTAAATGTATATCTGGCAAGAATACCTCAAATTATTGAAAAGAATACACAAACTAAAAGTGCTAGTTTACTCTAGTCACTTTTTTGCGGATTCTGCTCAAAAATGGTTGCACTTACAGCAAAAATAATTAATATAACAATTTGAGATATTTATATTTCTTATAACTTTTATAGGAATTTTTTTTTTCAAAAACAAAATGAGGTTGTTTAGAAAAATAAATTATCTATTGAAAGAAATATATTAAGTGAAATAGTGTTTCAAAGGTTACCAAAATATTATAAATTAGTAAACTAATGAACATGTGTATATTTTAACAAAGAAATAGTTTTATTTTTGTTATGTTTACGGTATATATTACAGAAATGCATTTCTTTTCAGTTTTGGCCACTCATATTCACATCAAAAATTAAACTACCTTCAAAAAATTATTAACCATATCACCAATTAAACATGAACTACAACTACCTCCACTTCAAATAAAGGTAATCAATTCAAGTTGTTATTTATATGTGTTAAAGCCCCGTTATATATATTTAATCGCCAACAAATAAGTTTATAACTTTAATCATCAATTTAATTAATAAATTCAATCTATTTCTATAATCCAGCTACAAACACCGTGACACATCAAAGATCTTCAATTTGGAAAACATTAAAAAAATTCTGTTCAAGAAAGAACACAACGATAAATCAATATAAACTATTTCAAAATTAAAAAAAAAGCTCTAATATTATTTGGTAACGGGTTTTCTAAATCATCCGTTCTATGCTGGTGACTGGTTAATTTTCAGCGTAATTCCTTACGTCGAAGCAAATTTCGAAAATGAAGACATTTCTAGTTGTGTCGTGCATAAGATTATATTAATGGATTGGGGAAGTTTAAAAGAAACAAAGCTATGAGAAAATGCTGTTCTTTTAATAGATAATTAAAAGAAAAACATTTTAGAAGATTTATTGCCAATACAATTATTTACTGTTTATACATCTACCATCATTTGATAATAATAAAAAGTTGTTTTGTGGCTTTTTTTTGAAAAAGGCGTTCGTTAGAGTTTATGGTGCATTTTGAAAGAATATGGTGTGAATGGCGATAAATGTATTCGTATTGTGTGACTGTAAGAGTTGATGGTAGATTGAGTGAATGGTTCAATATTGAACTGGGATGCCTGATTTTTTCGTGGTTGTCAAATATATATATATGAATGTTTTATTACGCTGGACTTCATGGGGTGAATATGATGGTGTAATTATGGGTGCTATAACTGTTCCTGCTTTAGCTTATACAGTTGTCGTGGTTTTTCGTGAATTAGAAGAGCAGTTGAGTAGAATGATACAAAGTATAAGTGCGGTTGGAAAGGATATGAATGTAAATAAATAAATCAAAAGTTATGGTGTTGGAAAAGATTGAAAATGTGGGGCAGTGTGTAAAATATTGTGGTAAATGACGATTAACTAGAGAAATTTAAAGAGTTTGTTTATTTGGGGAGCTTATTCTCTAGCGATGGAGAGTATAATTGCGAGATTGAGAGAAGAGTGTCTGTTGGATGTAAGATCTTAGAAGCGTTACGAATGCGATAAATTTTAATATTTCTAAGGATACGTGTAGAATGGTGTACTTGAACTATCCTTGATGTGTGGTAGAGCATATAAAACGTGTAACTGCTGTGGAAGTGAAATGTTTGAGAGGTATTTGTGGTGTATTTAGGAGAAATAGAATGCGGAAATATGTGGGTGTATGAGCAATGCGATATCATAACAAATATCGTACGTAGAATAGGTGTGAGTCAAACGAGATGGTATGGCCATATCGAAAGAAGGTCAAATGACAGATTAACAAAAAATGATTTATGAGGGAGAAATGGTGTGAGAATATGCGAGGCTGTCCTCGGCGTAAATGGATAAATCTGATTTATAATGAGTTGCGAGCAGAATAAAAGAGCGTGTTTAAGTTATAATGCAGATAATAACCATTTAACTTGAAGTTGAACTGGCCATGATTTTTTGAAATCATCAAGATGGGAAGATAGAAAAGGTTAAAAAAATTCTGCTCAAGAAAGAATACAACAACGAATAATAAACAACGACTCTTCCAAAATTTCAAAAATAATACGACAGGCGAATGCGAACAATAACGTGGACTTGCACTATTCGGAAACGGCTGGTTAAATCACTCGTGTTACACTGGGGACTGGTTAATTATAAGCACAATGCCTTACGCCTACAACATTGAAAAGAAAGGCAATTCTAATTTATAAGTGTAGTGTTTAAGATTATTATAATGTTTAAAATTTAGTTGCTTTTATATTCTTTTCTATTATTTTTATATTGATATGTGAAAGAAATAAAATTCAAGTCATTAAACCAAGATAATCGTTATCTTTTTACTTACTTATATGCCGTATAAGTATTATAATTATGAAAAATTTCAATCTCGAGATTTTAACGGAAATGCTCCTTTTGACCTTTCCGTAACCGAGCCTGACTATTTTTGGAATGCCGTCTGTGTGTGTGTATGTGTGTGTGTGTGCGCGCGCGTTTTTGTGTGTATGTGTGTGTTATTTTAATCTTTTGTAGATAAGAAGGTTTGTTGTCTTGGTTAGGAATAAGTTTAAGTCACCATCGTTATTTGAGATTCAGCCAAACTTGTAAAAGATGATTCATGTCCTTCTGACTTAGAAGTCGGAATAAGTATATCATCTAACTAGGCATATGCAAAATCAAGTCCACGTAGATGTCTGTAAAGCGTTGAAATGTTTGGGCAGAGTTGAGTAACGCGAATGGTAAGAATACATGTTCAAAAACAGCAAATGGAATTGCAGTTTTCTTTATGTTTTCTGGATGAACAAGTATTTGAATGTAGACCCGGAAAAGATCAAGTTTACTGAATATTTTGCAGCCGTTGAGTTAAATATGCGATGTGTGGAACTGTGGGCGCATTCAATCGTCTATAATCTCCACCCGGTCGCCAGTCGCCCGTTTTCTTTGAAACCATATGCAGTGGGCTGCCCCATCCGCTTGTTGGTCTTGCGAGACCTTTGTAAAGTGTTTCGTATTCACCTTTTGCTGCTTTGTATTTCACAATAGGTAAAATGTACGGACATTTTTACAACTAACAGGTGATCAACCTGTGGTTTCAATCCTATGGACAATGTTATGCTTACATTTTGCTACTGAAAGTTTGGGTTGAAGTAGATCGGGAAATTGTTTTAATATCTCGTGATAAGGAGAACTATGACAGTGTTGTGAAAATAGATTGACAATTGATTGCTAATTGAGTTTGTCCATCTATAATACAATTGTTACGAAAGTATGGAAGGAGATTGGGCTAAAGTGTAGGTTACGATAAGTTCTCAGAAAAACGGTAAATTTTGTTTTGTTAAATTAATGTTCCACACCTTTTGAAAACATCAAATAAAGTGTCGGAAGCACTTTTTTATGTACTTTAAAGCCCGAAAATCAATATTTTATGCCAAATAAACGGTACATTTATTGAACTAACACATTTTTGTCATGCATCATTCCTTTGTTTGGCAAGACACTCTAAAGGGTCTGTTTCAAATTTTTCATGGGCGCCGAATCTGTTACTTTACGGGGGGTTATTATTTCAAGAAATATTTAAAGTACACACTTGCACAGAAAGCAGTTGTGGTGTGAATTGCAAAGTGTGTTTCACCGATAAATTGACCAAAATTAAGAGTAAGAATCAGGTGTGGTAGTAAGTAACAGAAAACATATTCATACTCCAACGCCTGTTTTCTGTGCAAGTGTGAACTTTAAATATTTCTGGAAATAATAACCCCTCGTAAACTAACAGATTCGTCATTTAACGATATCTTTAAAATTTATCACGATTTTGGGAACTGACCGTAATCTGCAATCCGTCCCGAGAAAGAATATTTTGAATGGTATACATACCTGAATAAATAAGTAGACGTTGCCAATCAATGATTTTGTCGGCAAATTCGGGCTTCTAGAGAGATATCAGTATCTCTACGGGCTACTGAAATCTTCAAATTTTTGGCAGTCGAGACATCCAGATGGTCTTGATCGTAGTATCGTTCCTGGTACTTGTTTCATGTGTCGCAAATAACTGTCTGTGAGAGTTATTTCGTTAAGAACTTGGTTTATTCGTCGTGCTTCTGACGCCATCATTATTTCCATAATGTCTGACTTGAGTGCTTTATATTTTCCAGTAGTTGGTGGACTAATAATGGATACCCTGTACCTCAACTGCTACGCCAATGATGTAGTTGAATTTTGCTTCATTATCGGAAATTTGAGCTTCAACTTTCATGAACCATAGTTGAATATTTTCGCCAAAAGGTTGGAAGCAGTCTAGCAGTCGTAGCTGTTTCGGGCGATGAAGATTCGGTTGTAGTAAATACAATTTTTATGTCGTTTGATATGAAAATTTTTAATATTTACACTCGGGGTAGTACTGCTTAATGATTCACTGAACTATTTACTAATAATAAATAATTATATAAAATAGGAAACGCAGAGAAAAATTTATACAACTGCCAATGCAATGTTTTATTTATATTACTGAAAATATAATAATAACAAAAATATACTAGCAACTGTAACGTGGCAACCTGCATAGCCACCTTAGTGGCAACTTAAATATCCACTACAATAAACAAGCTCCCCAGTAACACTACTATGTATAATACCAATATTGATTGACATATTGGCCCAATGTGGCGGTTGATGTCAGACCCAGAGGTGCGCTGTGTTTAGCTATCCATAATTTTCTACTCGTTTCTACGTTTCGCAAGTTATATTAGGAAGTTATGTATGAAAAAACTGTTCGGCGATAAATGTAAGTAACTACTTCAGTTTTTAAAACAGGTTTCATTAACATTTTAGATACATTTGTGCTAGAGTGACTAGATATACAAGAGTGTGGACAATCGACAAGTAGTCCCTATCCAAAGCATAGAGCGCAGGTTCCCCGCTTGTGATTGGTCGCCGTCATAGTTTGTCTAAATGTTCAAATGAAATGCATTGCGTTATATGGAGTGCGCGGCTCATATTTTCTTATACTCTTTAAATCTAAAGGACCAGATAAGATAATTGCACCCCGTATTTTTTATGTTATTCCTGAATAAATTCTGCGTATTTTATTCCGCGACAGCATATGTTATCTTTTATAGAAACATTTATACAAAAGTCGAAACATTTCGCGCTCAAATATTACGGTATAAACATAATTTTAAAATACACAGTTTGAATTAATAAATGTAATAAGCATAATAAACAGTGTTTATTTTAAGAGATTCGCGAAATGTATAACACTAATATACTTGCAAGTATACAGCACAAATAGTTATATTAGCCCGCGAAATGTTTGGAATTTAGTATAAATGTTTCTATAATAGATAGACCTATACTGTCGCGGAATGAAATACGCATAATTTATTCAGGAATAACATAAAAAATACGGGGTGCTATTATCTTATCTGGTCCTTTAGATTTAAAGAGTATAAGAAAATATGAGCCGCGTGCTCCATATAACGCAATGCATTTCGTTTGAACATTTAGACAAACTATGGCGGCGCCAATCACAGGCTGGAAAGCTATTGTCCACACTCTTATATATCTAGTCATTCTAATTTGTGCTAACTTCAAATAATACTGGTCTGAAATACATTGTAGAAGCTAAAACATTGTTATAGCGCTTGCGCTTGATATGCCATATTGAGCCAAGTTACAATATATATCCAATATTTGGTGCTACTAGGGATATATTTCAAGTGAAAGAGTCACAAAAAGTGTATTTGACTGTTGTACACCTTGAAGGTAAATCAGACATTTCTATAATATAGAATACTTACAAACAAGTGGTCAATGATAGGCACAAGCATCCAACTCAACGGGACCATTTCTAACGTAATCCGGTGTGGCTGAAAATCAACTAAATCTTCTTGTGGCGACTGCAAATCGGGCAAGCTTACTCGGGGTTAACTGGTCTCCTCTTAAGCTAGAACGAGACACTATTAAGGATGTACAGTCTATTCTAAATCACATAGGTATGGTGTCTTACGAATATTTTAATCTCAGACATATATAGTATCTCTGTTTTACATGCACATAAGCCCATGGCTTGTACGAGGCGGAGACAACATTTGCAAAGTGGTGTAACGATTTCATAATTTAATATTGAAATTTTCGCAATTAAATTAATTTATCGCTGATTTTACTATTAAAACCATATACTTGGTATGCATCATTAAAAAACCAATCTTTTAAATTGTAAAGACTGACATTTCTTTTACATATTTTGTTTTCAGATACTAAATTTTTTAAAATACAAATTTTGAATAATCCAAAAAATATTCTTATTTCAAACAAATGTATGAAATATGAATATCTTTACCGATTACCGTGTAATTACCGTGGATGACCGTGACCCGTGTAGATAAAGTGTTACACACTTTCTCTAGACCTGACTTTAAAAATATGTTGTTATTAGCGTTGTTTTTAATTTGAAATTATTAAGTTCCGTAAACCCTTTGGTCAATTACATTTTAATTATCTATAACAATATAAAAAACATCTGCAGTGGCTTCCAATGAACTATACGTATTTAGTTAGATCATATTTAGACTATTTTTCTAATTTATAATATTTTACTAACCTTTGGAACCCCTTTTCACTAAATTATTTCTTAGAATAAATATTAAATGTCAAACTCAAAATTATTTATGTTTTTTGTTTTTCTATTAAACAATTGACAGGTACAGTTGATACGATTTATGTAAAAATTATTATTATTTTCTCTTTCCTTGTTTTTATATGCATCATTCATTCTTAAATTTTTTATATTTTCCTTAGCATTTTTTTTCTTAGATCTATATGATTGTTTTTTCCCCATTCTTGCTTATTTATCGATAATAAATAAAATCTATTTAAACTATAATACTAGTTATAATAGCAATGAAATTAGATACTTAGAGGATATAAAACTTAGTTCTTCAAAAGAAAACGATATTTTACTAAAATTACGTTGAATAAAAATAGTTAACTTGAACAAATATTTGTATCTATTTAAGCAAATTAACGGTATTTCGCCTAAGTATTTCAAAAATAATTTTAATTAGGCTTACCCACTGCTCAATTTATTATCTCTTGATTCAAACTATATTAATTATAATCCAAATAAAAGATGTTTGCACCTAAAAGCGCAAATTAATTATCAGTGTTTGATATTCCTAAAATTGTAATAATTTAGTACATTATCATTTCATATATGAGAAATATGTCTGCAAAATCTTACCGTATTTATAAATTTCTTCTTAATAGTAAATTTGATTTGATTTCTCAAATAACTACTACAAGAAAATACAAAATTAGAATATTTGTTTATGTTTATTAACTTTTGTTTCTCTATGCCAACAGGGTGGCACACTGACAACATTGCTTTTACTTATTATACACAAAATACATTTCTTAGAATAAATATAAAATGTCAAACTTCAAATTATTGAGGTCTATTTTGTTAAACAATTGACAGGCGCAGATGATACGATTTATGTAAAAATATATATAATAAGCAGAAATTTATTTTGAAACCAGTACTCTTTTTGGATAAATAATTCAAACAAAAGTTGTGCTAAATATAAATACCTTTAAATTTCGTTCATGAAATTTTTCTGTAACTGTAACCATTTTTGCGTAATTGCAGAAACTGCAAAAAATGACTAGAGTAAACAGGCACTTCCGCTTTAGATATTTTTTTCAAAAATAGGAGGTGCACACCCCAGGTATATGCAAATCTTAAGTTTAAAGTTTCATAATTTTAGCTTCAACCGTTTAGGCTGTAGAGAACATAAACACACACAGACACACACATACATATATACACACACACACACACACACACACAGACGGACGTCATTCCAAAAATAGTCGGAATCGATTCAGGGAAGGTCAAAACGTATATTTCCGTTAAAATCTCGAGTTCGAAATTTTTCATGATTACAATACTTACTTATACTGCGTATAAGAAAGTAAAAAATTAAAGGTATTAATGTGTGTGTGTGTGTTTGTCTGCCTGTGTGTGTGTGTATGTGCGTGTGTGTGTGTGAGCGCTCTACAGCTCAAATGGCTACAGGGAAAATCATGAAATTTTAAACTTAAGATTTGTATGTGCCTGGCAAGAAAATCATTTATTTTTGAAAACAATATTCTGACGGGTAATGCATATTTACTAATTTTTTGCAGTTTCTGTAATTACTCAAAAATAGTTGCAGTTACAGAAAAATTGTAACAATAAAATTTATAGATTTCAGCATTTTGTATAATTTTTATTTGAAACTTTTTCCCCAAACGGTACCGGATATAAGAAAATGGCTCTTGAAGTGTCTTCTTATTATATTTATTTTTATGGATTTATTAAAATTCAAGTTAGAATAACTTTTACCGATAACCTTTTAAAAGATTTTTTTGAAATTCACTGTGGTAGGAAAATAAGAACAAATTGGTCTAATAAGCAATAAGACAACATAGGGTAAAACGACCAGTTTTGGCACAGTTAAGAAAATTCTCTACTCTTTTGAGGATTAAAAAAAATATGGATAATATATTTATATAATAATTGAAAATTTTTAAAGTTTAAGTGTTTTATAAAGTAAAAAAAAATTAAATTGTTTATTGATGTTTTAGGTAATTTTGTTCACAATTTATAATTCGATGTTAAAATGCCAGTTTTGGCACGGTGGTTGCCTTTAAGAGAACAGTCCTTTCTAGTAGTAGCACGGCAAATATAGTTATAAATTTATATATTTTAGCTTGGATTTCCTAAAATTTAGGTATATATTTATAAAAAAACACTTGCAGTAGCTTTATTTTATAAATTTTTAAATTATAGAGGTAGGTACTATACCTATCTAAAGCTAAATTTAATATTTATAAAGTTCTAAATTATAAATGTAGACAACAATATTATTCTTTATCTATAATGCAAATGATATTTTAATTAAATAATAATTTTTAGTCGAAATATTAAAATTACTTATAAATGAAAAATTGAAATCTTTTCTAGTTTTATTTTTTTAGATAAGAATACTTTTCATCTTGTAATTTCAGATAAAAGTATTTTTTCAAGTGTACCGGGTGGGGCAAAACAACCTCCCTAGTTTTGCAAGTGAATTAAAGAAAAAGGAGTCGAGATACAAAAAATTTATTTCAATAAAATAAAGTAGTTACATGGCCAGTTTTATCTTATGTAGTTTTAAAAATCATATCGGCCAAGTGTTGTCCTTCATTGTCTACACACTGCTGCAAGCGACTTTTGAAGTTTTGCATAACCCTTTCAAGCATTTCTTCAGGTATACGGCGAATTTCCGTGCGGATTGTCTCCTCTCAGGGGGAACATTTCATTCAAAACCAGCATTGATGCCCGCGCTGTGTGGGCTGTGGCTTCCCCCCCCCGTCCTGCTGAAACCAGACATTCTCGAGACCAAGTTCTTTAAGAGCAGAGGCAAAAAAATTCTGGAGCATGTTCATATAGCGCCCAGAATTGACGGTAACTGCCCAATTTCTTTCCTGTAGTAAAAGTAAGGCCCGATAATCCCTATTCGGGAAATTGCGCACCAAACTGTGACACGATCACTATGCAGAGGCTTCTCGTGGATCACCCTCGGATTGTTTTCGCACCAATATCGAAAATTTTGTTTATTTACACCGCCAGAAAGATGGAAATGTGCTGGGCGGCGATTACAGACTCCTTTTCGCGTATGTATGCTTCCACGGCAAAAGCGCGCTGCTCGTTCGTCCACATTGTGTTTACGACTGAATCCTTTTGTAACACATACACACGGCATATCTTTCTGCCGCCATTCACGCCATTCCTACCCTGTTACGACCTCTGCTAGCTTCACAATTCTCTGTTGAAACTAGGGAGGTTGTTTTGCCCCACCTGTATAAGAGGTTTTGGTTCTAATTCTTGATTTTTCACACTTCTTTTTACCCTTTTTATTAACGGTGTCATTGTTTTTACCAGTTTTCACTAAAATAAAAATAATTTATTCAAACTAATACAAAAATAAATTAAATAGGTCATGTTTTAGATTTTTATTTTTTATGAGATATACAATAAAATTTCAGTTTACGTATAATGTAAATAATAACTGATACATACCTTTTAAAGAATTATTTATCTGTAGTTAAAATTTGTTCTTGTTATAAGAAATATGTAAAAACATTAATATTCTAACCTCACTTGCTTACTGTCAGAGAGTCTCTGTTTACCGTTCCATTTATAGAAGCGGCTACCAATAGAAAAGCGCTGTAAGCATAAAGTGCTTCTATAATTGGCGCGCTATTCAAATTTCATACCAATTAAAAAACACGTGTTTTTAATATTAAAAAATAAAAAAAAGTCAATATTCAACATTTGAAATGTTTCGATGAACTATTCATTTAGTTTATTTAACCAGGTACATATTAAAAAAATACGTTTTTCTAGTAAATATGATTGTAATTGCTTAAGCTATGGTAACCGTAAACTAACTAGAAATGGCTGTGAAAAGTACAATTTTGATATCGCTAAACAATATTCGTTTTTTTTTTAATTAATAATTTTAAAATGGACGTTCTAAAGGTTTTTTCTTGTTTAAAACTATATATAAATATTTAAATCGTTGTTATACCTACGCATTTGCAAAATTTTAAACGTATAAAACCAAGTTTTTGATACCTGTGCCATTACTAGCGATGTGCCAAAACTGGTCGTTTTACCCTAGACATAGGAACAAATCAAGAAAAAAAACGAAACAAATTGCAAGTCATTTATACAAATAATATGCCCCAAAATGCAAGTCCTTTTATACCAACATTTGAAATTATTGTTATATATTAGACAATCTTGTAAAAAATTCCGTTTATGTTTCGCATTCAATTCCATTACTGAAAATATATTTTGATTTCCAAATTTACTAATTTTGTTTTATTTATTACTTTTAATGCTAATCAAGAGGAGAAGAAACGACTAAATTTGGTCTTACGACTTAGCGCCCATATATACAAATTTAAAATCAGAGAAGTGAATGAATGTGTTTTAAAATAATAAACATCTTTCATGGCTGACACAGAGCTTTCTATATGTATTTTACGTATAAGAAAGTTCAGTATCAGGCATGACAGATATTTTGAAAACAATTTTCAAACTAAAATTATGCGAAATATTAATACCTTTAATTTTTATTCAATCAACTTTTCGGAAAGTGCAACCGTTTTTGAGTAATTGCAGAAACCACCAAAAACGACTAGAGTAAACATGCATTTCCGATTTGAATATTTTATTCAAAAATAGGAGGTGCACATGCAAGGCATATACAAATCTTAAATTTAAAGTTTCATAATTTTACCTTTAGCAGTTTAGGCTGTAGAGCGCGCACACACACACACACACAGACAGACGTCATTCCAAAAATAGTTGGAATCGATTCAGGGAAGATCAAAACGTATATTTACGTTGAAATCTCGAGATCGAAATATTTCATGAATACAATACTTACTTATACTGCGTATAAGAAAGTAAAAGAATATTTGCAATAGCAAAAAAAGAATATCTGCAGTGTCATGCACCGAACTTTCTTATCCGCATATGGGTTAAACCATATCGTAGTTATATTATTTTTCTAATTTATAATATTTGTTCTAACCTTTAGATCGCTTTTACACTAAATATGTTTCTTAGAATAAATATTAAATGTCAAACTTCAAATTATTTAAGTCTATTTTGTTAAACAATTGACAGGCGCAGATGATACGATTTATGGAACAATATATATATATATATAATAAGCAGAAATTTATTTTGAAACCAGTACTTTTTTTGGAAAAAAGATTCAAACAAAAGTTGTGCTAAATATAAATATCATTAATTTTTGTTCACAAAAATTTTCTGTAACTGTAACCATTTTTGAGTAATTGCAGAAACTGCAAAAAATGACTAGGGTAAACATGCACTTCCGGTCGGAATATGGTTTTCAAAAATAGAAGGTTTTCGTGCCAGGCACATACAAATCTTAAGTTTGAAATTTCATAATTTTCCCTTTAGCCGTTTGGGCTGTAGAGCGCTCACACACACACACACACACACACACACACACACACACACACACACACACACACACACACGCACACACACGCACACACACGCACACACACGCGCGCACACACACACACACACACACACACACACACACACACACACAGACGGACGTCATTCCAAAAATAGTTGAAATCGATTCAGGGAAGGTCAAAACGTATATTTCCGTTAAAATCTCGAGTTCGAAATTTTTCATGATTAAAATACTTACTTATACTGCGTATAAGAAAGTAATTATATCAGATCAGTTTTTGAGTGAAAAGATATTCGCTTTATTACGTTCGGCAACTATTGCACTGCATTCCCGTAATATGTTTTGCGAGCTCGCAGGCGGTAGGTAATTGGATGGGATAAGCTTTTTTCTAGAGAGATACGAGGAAACAATACAAATTAGGCGCTCTCAGACTACGGATTAATCCTTATTCGTTTTAGATTGCAACGATATCTCTCGTACACGTGTTTACTAAATGCAAATATCCATTTACTTACCAAATTGAATTTACCTATTTAACTATTATTAAGTGATTATATCTGATATATACATATTTTTAGCTAACGTACACCGCGTTTGATTTCGCAAAAAAAAAGTTTTCTGCGTAACATTTATTTATAGATTTGAATATTCGACGTTAGCAATTTCTACAGCGTTTCAAAGCAATTCCACGTATATTACATACATCAACTTCATATATTATGAATATTTTTTATTTTATTATGAGTATGAAATTCAAAGGACCTAAATATTAATCAAGAAAAGACGAAAATAAATTTTAAAAAAATATTTATTTTTTCGTCAAAAAATCAAACATATCAAAAGTTTACGTACTAAGTATAAATTCCTGAGATTCTATTAGTTTCGAACTGAAAACCAAGTTAGACTAAAGTAAATCGAATTGTATCTCTATAAATATAGATACACTATAATAAAGTTTGACGTTATTGTCGTGGGTGAAAGTATTACAAAGACTTTGTTCGAAGTGGTTTCTAACTCGCGGTAAATTAATTTTGTATTATGTGCAAAATTTAGCGAAAGATTCTTTGTTTATTTTACCTGAAAAGGCGGTTAAGGTGATATGCCCTTTAAAGTCCTTTACAAAACAAAGGTCTACGCTAAACGTCAACAGATAAGGGGGTATGCGTTTTACATACATATCGTCGTTCGGGGATATACATCCTACGCAAAACGTGACATCGACCGAAATTGTAAAAATAATGATATTCTGTTCTATAATGACATAAAATACAAGGTAAATTTATAAAAATAATTGCATGTCGGATTTTGCCTATGTATAAAAAATATCTAGAAATCTCTTTAATTTAATTCACATAAAGAATTTATTTTGTTTGATATATATGTAGGTTCGTTGGTCTAGGGGTATGATACTCGCTTAGGGTGCGAGTGGTCCCGGGTTCAAATCCCGGACGAGCCCACGATTGTTTTTAATATGTTATGATTTCATATCGATATAAAAATATCTGCGCTGAACTTTCTAATCTAAAGCGTTTTTGTTAGATCACATCATATTTTTATTATTTCACTAATTTATAATATTTTACTAACCTTTGGAACATTTCTACACTAAATATATTTCTTATAATAAATATCAAACTTCAAATTATTTAAGTCTATTTTGTTTTTCTGTTAAATAATTGACGGGCACAGTTGATACGATTTATGTGAAAATAACCAATTTCAATTTTCTTATTACTAGTACCTTTTTACTTTCTAATACGCAGTATATTATGTATATTAAAGAAATAACTAAGTACAATGAAGTACAAAATCAAATAATCGTATTGAATGTAATATTACGATGCAAATTAAATATTTGATATTGAAATGCCGCTGAGAATCGAATCCAGAACTATCTGACTGTACTAGGTTCGATTCCCTGCGGTATCCGTTCAATTTATCTCTATGTCAAATAGAGTGTTTCTTTCATGCATTATCAAAGATTAAATTTATTTAATTATTATTTTTCGACATTTATTCATTTTAATGCATCGCATTTTTACTTTCTTATACGTATATATTTTCAGTAATGAAATTGGGTTCGGAACATAAAAGGGATTATTTTACAAGACTGTCTAATATATAAGAATAATTTCAAATTTAGTTTGAACTTTTGAATTTTGGAGCATATTATTAGACTTGCTATGTGTATCTTTGTTTTTCTTGATTTGTTCTTATGTCTATGTAATTTTAATGCGAATTGGACCAATATGTTCTTATTTTCCTAATTCAGTAATTTTCAAAAAATCTTCAAAAAGTTAAATGCTTATTCTAACTTGAATTTTTCAAAATAATAACAATCTGATTTTGAGTAATTGGAACTAGTGGTTCTTGTTACTGTCTACTATATTCTTTTCTCTATTTCAACACTACTTAAAACTGTCTATTTTTCAGTTTTTTATGACTTAAAACTAACTTATGCTATGAAATTCGTTGTGTTTTACTTCTGTCTATTACAACGTATTTCTGGTAGCACTTATCTTCTAATTTGGTTCACTTATCACTTTTTAAAATTTTGCCCCAATTAAAAATGTCCATCCATAATTTTATTCGTTTTCCTAAATTATATCTACAAATAATTTATTACTTACTAATAAATTTTGCTTGTTTCGTAAGAGCCCAAAATATTTCCAACCATCCCATCTCAATTTTCTCATAAAATTTTGGTATTTAACAACAAAATTGAATAAAACAAAACGAAAATTTTAGGTAAAATTAACGAAACTCGAAATGAATTGCCCCAAATTTCTGAAACATTATAAAACATCTGGGACGAAATGTAGAAGACGGTAAGTAATCCAAATCGGGCGCAAGCCCTTTCTTATATACTTTAATTCCCAAAAATCAACATTTTATGCCAAATAACAACATTTATTGAATTGTCAGCGCCATTTTTTGTTTGACAAATGACACTGAACTGCCTGTTTCAAAAGCTTCATGGGTGCCACTCTGTTCCATTACGGGGGGTTATTATTTCCCGAAATGTCACACTTGCACAGAAAGCAGGCGTTGGGGAAGAATTTGTTGCTAGTCGGAATCGATAAGAAAGTAATTAAAATAGGTGTGGAGAAATAACACAGCAAACTTCAATAGTATCGAATTTGTTTTTTGATATTTCACTTTCACGATCATTTTAACCTTGATTTTAAAGTCAATTGAGCGCCTTGACCTTCCAATATCAAGCTATATAATCTACATTCTATTTTAAAAATACTCTCGGGCTCGTCCGGGATTTGAACCCGGGACCACTCGCACCCTAAGCGAGTATCATACCCCTAGACCAACGAACCGATATAAGATACCATGTGAAATGAATCAAGTTTTCAAGTGAGTACTTGATTTAGCTCAATTCCATTAATTTCATTGTTGATTGTTACGAATTTGAGAAAAATTCATCGGGCCTCGCCGGGGATCGAACCCAGAGCCTTTGGATTTACGCTACACTGCTCTACCAGCGTAAATCCAAAGGCTCTGGGTTCGATCCCCGGCGAGGCCTGATGAATTTTTCTCAAATTCGTAACAATCAATAATTTAATACATTGCGTTGGTACATCTTCCATCAAAAAGGCTAGCCCATTATTGATTCCATTAATTTCATTAACTAAATCATAATTGATGCACTATCCTTTCGTTACTACGCTCCACTTCTTACTCAGCTTATTTTACCACACCTTCCTCAGAAACTTTGTTCTTTATATGGATATGATATGAATAGCATATTAAAAACATTTTTGGGCTCGTCCGGGATTTGAACCTGGGACCACAAGCACTCATTCATTTCATTCGAATGCATATAATAAGAAAGTTCAGTGTAGACATTGCAGCTATTTTTATATTAATTTTTATAAATACCTTATTAAAAACACTCTTGGGTATAAAATATTTAAAAATCACCTGGATTCTTAATAAACTGTACATCCCGCCATGCTATCCTGCTGTTACTTTACCCTCGTCTTACCGACCATCGCGCTATAGTTACTGAGTACAAAATTTGCAAGTGAGTACTGTTTTAACGAACACATTCATTTTTTTTTTTTCATTTTCAATGTTGTTTATTGTTTTTATTTTTTTGTACATAAATTTTCTTATAAACTAATGTTTGGACAACTTGGTTGGTTTTGTCAGAGCTCCTACTCACATCAACGAATACGAACGCTAACCGTCGGCTGTGGCATACAATGCTCAGCGTGGACGGTAAATAGAGAAAAGTGTTCTCCAGTCGCTAAAAACGTAAAGTCAAAGCAAATCTTTCTTGCACAAGAACACATTTTGTTAATTTAACATCAATCTTGCTAGTTCTTGTGACCGCTTTGTTCATTTAACTTCATAACAACTAATAACGTATAAGTGCTGACATTGATGTAATTTTTTGTATGCTGTTCATTACAATAAACGCTACACTTGCAATAATTAATTAAAGTGGCGATAAGTAATTGAAGGATAGTAACGAGCCAATGCTGCAAACGTGCAAATACAATAATCTGGCATACATTATTAAAGATTTACTCACATAACTACCAAAATAGCGAGAAGATTGCATATCCTCAAGAAGTGTTTCATTTACAAGAAAAGTGGGTTTGAAATTCATCAATGTGTTGGCAACAATTTGCTAAATACATAGAAGCTTTTCAACAACTTGAAGTGCACTACATGTTCGCAGTCTGTCTAAAGCAGCCATTACAAATAATACCCATTTATGTAACATCATAGAGCATTATAATATTAATATGTTCTCCATCCACCCAATGTGTTGCAGAATGAGATTATGTTAATTGAATTAGTGCTTATGACATGAGTGCGATTTTCTTCCGCAATTTGTTAACTTTAAAAACGGTATAAGCCTTGAGGCTACATTCAACGCTACACTCCAAACTCTAACGTATGCTGCGTTACAGGAACGGCTTCGACAATTTGTGTAAACCATACATAGAAATATTTCGAGTTCTTGGTTTAAAAGTTTACCCATGAAATTCATATAAGTTGTTTGTATAATAAAATACATATAGATATATACAAATTGACCTATGCTAAGTATCGCTAGGGATCCTCCACTCCTTAACAAGCTACTATGGCCTGCAAAATGGTAAGGAGAGAAGTAATAAGAGGATAGCATAGTTTCTTCGCCTGTGATTGGTCGCCGCTATTAAACATTCAAACGAAATGCACTATATGAATTGCGTGGCTCATATTTATTCACAATCAGAGATCCTCTCGTTCCTTCTCTGTAGCAACTAAAGCGTATTGAATTAATACGATAGAGAGAGGAGAGAAGTAATGAGAGGATAGTGTAGCAAGCAGTAGCGTTTCCCTGGGATTATATCCCAAATCTAATAAATTTTATATTTATTTGGGCGTATTACATTAAATAAATTACTCACATATTTATTAAATTTATAATATAAGGTGCAATGGAAAGCTTCTTTTATAGTAAAATCTCGCGTATTATGCACACTAGTCCTGGTTAAGCCCAACATTTTCAGGTAAAAAAGATTATAATTAAAATTATGTCGCGAGCATACAAATGTTGGCGAACTAAACTAAAATAATAATTGAGCAGATTATACGTTAAATACGAAATTATTTTATGTTTAATTATTGTAGATCATAAAAAATAAATAGTTAAGCGTTTATTTTAATTATGGCAACAATGTCAGTAACGGCATCGCTGTTAGGGAAATTTCACTTTAGCGATATTTCAATAGATAGCAATGCCTGTTCTCAAATTAGCTATATATATATTTAATTTATCGTATATATAAAATATATAATAAATTGAGTACTATATTTTTATGTCATTTTTATACGCAGTATAAGAAAGTATTGTAATCTTGAAAAAATTTCGATCTCGAGATTTCTACGGAAATATACGTTTTGACCTTCCCTGAATCGATTCCGACTATTTTTGGAATGACGTCTGTGTGCGTGTGTGTGCTTGTGTATGTGTGTATGCGCTCTACAGCCTAAACGGTTGAAGGTAAAGTTATTAAACTTTAAACTTAAGATTTGCATATTCCTGGGGTGTGCAACTCTTATTTTTGAAGTAATTGAAAATCAGCCGTATTACGAATTAAATCAGGGAATATTATTAGTAAATAAATTTGCTATATTGAACATTTTAATTGCATTTGAAATGATTAATATAGAAAATTCTTCCATAATACAGTTCGTTGATCGCAATATGACAGATTCTCAATATTGGCTATCAATTTCGCAAAAATGAAATATTCACGTAAAATAGTAAGTCCAACCTTACTTCAAGCTTACCCCACTTATATATTATGGCGTGCTAAAAATCTATGTACCTGAAAGCTTTACTTACATATGAACGGTTATTTACGACTTGTACCGACAACTCACCGCGGTTATTTTTTCGTGGAACTAATTTAGTTTCAAAATACGGTATTTGAAACTTTGGTGAGTTATTAGACATGATCAACATTTTTTTAAAGCGCTAAAATCGAAAACTACGTTGCGAATAAGTCAATAAATGTGACAAATTTGTTTTTACGCGATTTAACCATATTCAAGGATATTTAAATTATATTTTTATGTATTATTAAACAAATAATATATATATATATATATATATATATATATATATATATATATATATAATTACACAATTTCCCAAAATGAGAACATGATCTCAATTTTGCATGCAATCATTTATAGTTTGATATATTTGGAAGACGTATGTTAGATTCATTTCTTTAGGTACAATTCATAAATAACTTCCGTGACATTTTTATGTAAAATCAATATCAAGATATTGCTTGTTCTAATTCGATAAGCAACACTTTCACGAATAGATAGAACCAATATCGGTTTATTGGATGGGCCTGAATGGTCACGTTTCGCCGTCCACGCGCACTGGGACCACTTAACGCTATGAAAATACATCTAAAATCGTATATTTATTCTCCTCTATGTCTCTTCTTTCATTATTACCATCCTATCTCATGTCTTTGTTTCTTTCCCAAGGTATCCAACTACTTGTTCTTGGGCACGTATAGTATTCACAAAATAATTAAAACAATTATCTATCTATATTTAATCATTTTATGAAATATTTCGTTCAGGATTTGTAATATTCTCCAATTCCTAAAATAATTTCACGGACAATCGTTTTGTTTCTTTGCGTTTAGACGATAATTAAAAAACAGGAATATATGTAGATTTTTATTTTTTTAATTTTTGTGTAAAAAATAGTGAAAAATGTTACAGCCATGCCTGTATTTCACTTCTATGAAATGTAGTGAAACTTAATTACAGCCTCGTCTCGTATTCTTCGCCTTTATGTAAAACGCATTTGTGCCTAATGTCACTTTAAACAAATTAAACGTGTACTCAGTGGCACAGAAACAAAGAAGGTTCCTCTTGTTAATAACGTACAAGGAATGTTAAATGGTTCACCCGACTATTAGACTGTATTATAAATAGAAATTTTCATAAATTTCGTTTATATGCGCGGTAGGTATTTGTAAGCATTTACCATGTGTTAAAAGAACGTTGCGAAGCCAAAGCAAAGTAAAGCAAAGCAAAGCAACCGTTGCTGGTTATTACGGCTAACCTTGGCTTGAATGTTATTGTGACAGGTCAATTATGTATGTGCATCACTGAGCTTATAACTTACATCTTTTTATCAAAGATATTTATAGTATTTCTATTATATTTTATTTATATCTAAACATTTATAAATACGAGCATAACACACATACTTGTATGTTAGATTATTATTCAAATTATCTCCATATTTCCAATATATTATGCTCTTTTTTGTGCACATGTTATTGTTTACGCGTTTCGCGGCTTATATGTGTTAAGTGGCTGTTGAACGCGGTTACTTTGTTGACATGAACAGTTTTTATTTATATTCATGGTATATATTTTTACTTTCTTATACGCAGTATAAGTAAGTATTGTAATCATGAAAAATTTCGATCTCGAGATTTTAACGGAAATATACGTTTTGACCTTCCCTGAATCGATTCAACTATTTTTGGAATGCAGTCCGCCTGTGTGTGTGTGTGTGTGTGTGTGTGTGTGTGTGTGTGTGTCTGTGTGTGTGTGTGTGTGTGTGTGTGTGTGTGTGTGTGTGTGTGTGTGTGTGTATGCTTTCTACAGCTTAAACGGCTGCAGGTAAAATTATGGAACTTTAAACTTAGGATTTTCATATTCTTGTAGTGTGTACCTTCTAATTTTGTAGAAAATATTCTAACCGGAAATGTATGTTTACTCTAGTCATTTTTTTGCGGTTTCTGCAATTACTCAAAAATGGTTGCACTTTCAAAAAAATTGTCTTGATTAAAATTAAAGTTATTAATATTTCGCATAACTTTTGCTTGAATTTTTTTTTTCAAAAAGAGTACTGGTTTCAAAATAATCGATATTGAAATTTACTCATATTATATTTATTCTTACATAAATCTTATAATTTGCGCCTGTTAATTGTTTAACAAAATAGACTTTTTGCTAATTTGATGTTTGACATTTAATATTTAATCTAAGAAATATATTTAGTGTAAAAGTGTGCCGAAGGTTGGAACAAATATTATAATAAATTATAAAAATGAAAAAATTGGATGTGATCTAACCAAAATGCAAAGCACTGCAGATGTTTTAATTAATATTAAAACCGGAAATGGGTTATTTATATACAGTATATAAAAAATGACTGAAGCAAACAAGTATATTTTTTTAAAAATGTGATTTACATCTACATCCGATTCATCCTCAATTCTCTCATATAATTTTCATTTATAAAATACATTCTATAAAGAAAATGATTAACATGACATCATATGAGAAGAAGAAAAATATCCAAAAGTAAAATCGTTTAAAATGACACCACCAGACATGTACCAATGCGTATGATGTGAATATATTTGTGAAATGTATTTGAACATAATTACACATGAAATCAAGCTCAAAAGAAATGCCCCCTCCCATCGAAATTTAATTCGTGATCAACCACAAAATATCTGCAAACGCAAAAACCACTCCCGTTGAACATGTTCGTAACGACAGTAATAACTTGTGTACCACTCGACATAAACCGCCTGTATACGGTCGCAGATATAGTACATATTTTGTGATAGCGCACTTGTTTGTATGTACATACAGTGATTTCATTGGCAAATTCACCAACTAATGGTTAACCTTGAGCGCAAACGCCAAATGAAATTCAACTAGTGGAATGCGAAATTTCGAATCGATTTCGCACTGAATTGTAGTAACATCCTCCACACCATCGCCCATCACTGTACTCGTATTTCCGCACGCAGAACATCTGTTATTTCCGAACTGAATTCACTGACATTATTAACGCCTGGTTACTTTCGTACGTGTTCACTGAGAATTTAAATTTTATTTTATATATTTCTTGATTCGTCTCACAAAGATCGCAATACTCTATTCAAAGTGCTACGCTGCTCGGATATTACGAAATATTATTATATTGGTTTCGAATTCAATTGTATTACGTACATCCTTTGTACATTAAATACCTTCTAATTTTGTAATATTCCTGGACAATTTCAAGCGAAATATAAGATATAATAGTGCTTTTTAATTTTCGCAGAGCTCTATGTTTCAAATTGATAACTAACGTATAAAAAGCGTTGCCACATATACAATTATTACCTTATAGGTGCTGTATACGGTGTAGTCTATTCATGATCACATCGGTATGACGTCATAACGCCGTATTACTCTAAAGTATAACATCTCTGTCTTAACTGAAGATATACATAAGTATGGCTTAGGAGTTTATCTCAAGGGGTGGAGCTAAATTTTGTAAAGTGGCGTAATTTGATAAGGGGGCATTATAAATGAAGTCCCATTTTTTTGGAGGTAGGGTACACAGAAAAAAAAGATTTGAAAAATCACCTAATACTCTAGATAATTTATCTAATGTTCGTCATTGATTTTCAGCCTTCTAATTACAATAGTTGATTTATCTAATTAGGAATAGTCAACTCATCTAATATATACATATACCATCTTATCTACTTAACTAGTCAAATTATAAAATAGAAATAGTTAGTTTATCGAATGATGATTTGTTATTTTAACAAAAACAGTACGTAAATTAACTATTTAGTTTAGATGAATAAACTAAAAATAACAGAAAATTTATCTATTTAAAATAGATACAAAATCCTTTTAAATATTTAAATTGTCTAATGTTATTAGATACTTTAAATAATTGGAATATATTAATCAACTAATAATGTTAGATGTTTTCAATATAAATAAATATATGAATTATCTAATTATATTGGTTTATAAAATAATCTAAAACATATAAATTTAGTAAAAAAATTTATTTAAATAATAAAAAATTACATAATAGTTACATATACTGTTACAAAAATGGTGGTTTAACTTAATTATATGTGCACAATAATTAATTTTTTTACAACATCTGGAACGAAACCTTACAAATGCATCTGACGAGGTTCGTTCGGATTTCTAATAGAAATTGGAAGGGACTCAACCCAGCTTTGAACTGCATTTACTTCTCTTGTGGCTAATGTGTTTCAAAACCCTAAAATGGATTAGTTTCATTAATTATATACATAAATATATAGTACATAAATATATAAAAACGTGTCAGAATCCTTTATTTTGACAAACATTCTTAGGTTATATCACAAAATCAACTTTAACTTACCTTTGAAATCAGGTATCAGGGCATCTAACATCCAAAGAATAAGAAGTCGTTCCCACTCACTAATGCCTTGACCCTCACTCATTATGTTCAAAATATGTTTGGTGCACAGACAACGCGAATATGATATATATGTTGCACAATATTATTACATTGTAGTTTACTAAACTACACAGTTAAATATGCAACGTATTCAAATTGATCTAATTCTTTAGATATATTATCTATTTGCATTAGGTAAAACCACCAATAATATTCTTCAACTCACTCATTCATTCTTTATCAGTTCCATATATTTTAAATAGCCGAATCATCAACAACTATAGACGAATCATCAAATTTTCAGTATTTGAAACAACTATATATATTAGCTGAAAGACCATTTTAATTTGTTCTCAGAAACATATATTTTAAGTAGATAAAACATCTATATTTTTAGTTGCACAGCAAAAACGAACATTAGATAATTGATCTATTTTGTAGAATAGCCAACTAAAGTTTTAAATGCTCTAATTTTTTAGGGAAAACAGCTAATGTATTAGGTCAAATAACTATTGTTATATTTGAACGACCTATATTTTTAACTAAAAATATCATATATTCTTCATTAGATAATTCATCTATTCAACTTTAGTTGTTCTAACTAATATTATAGATATTTTAGCTAATGTAAAAACAACTAATTGCAATTAGTTAAATTCTCTAAAGTTTTTCTTTCTGTGTATCTTGAAATTTGACATTCTGTGACGTGACGGGTTTGCTTCCATATTACAAATTGTGATAAAGCCGGGGGTAGGTCACAAAAACGTCTAAAATTTGAGTGACGTCATTTAGGGTTGCTCACATTTGCAAATTTCAGAGTCATATGCTTAATGTATTTTTTTTTGTGTTGGCAGGCATACTTGATACAACTTGTGAAAAAAACAAATTGAATAAGAATAAATTTCAAAAGCCAGTACCCTTTTAGATTAAAAATTCAAACAAAAGTTGTGCGAAATATTAATAACTTTCATTTTTATTGCAACTATTGCTCTTTGAGTGCAGCCGTTTCCGTGATATTGCAGAAACTGCAAAAAGGCAACCGAAATAAACATGCACTTCTGCTTTGATTTATTTTTCACAAATAGGAGTTTGCCAGGATTAAGATAAATTTAAATTTCAACCGTTCAAATTGTAGAACGCTTACATATGTACATACACACACACCCACACACAGGCACACACAAACACACAAACAAACGCGCGCATACAAACACGCACACAGACTTTCGTAATTCTAAAAATAGTCAGACTATTCAGGGAAGGTCAACAGATATATTCCCGTTAAAATCTCGAGACTGATTTTTACAATACTTCTTACTTCGTATAAGAAAGTAAAAATAATATAGATATTTATATATTTTTTGTAAATTGTATTGTATTGTAACGCCGCTGCTGCTATATTATGTTTAGGGCACCAGAATGAATTTGCTGCATAGAAACGAACTCATACATATAATACATTTATATTTTATGCTGCTATCAATAATATATAAGGCATCTGTTGTTTTGTTCCTTAAGCGCTGTGCCTATCCTAATAGACGAGGAACCAGAATCATCAAAAGGATCGTGACGTCACAACCCCTGGAAGCGTTAATCTTAGAAAATCATTACTCTGAAACTAAACATGCTATAAAAAACATAGTACACAAGCTTAGAATATTACCATTATTATGGTTTCCTATTTTATTTCAACAAAAACTCTGAATTGAAGTTACTCGTGTTACTTCAACACGGCTTATATGAAAGTAATAACATTTCGTACGGTTCTGTAAATATTTTAATACATCATGTTAGAATGTGATATCCTCTTTCATCTCCTACAGTGTTGCCATTTCTCGTAGTTAGATTCAACGCTGTTAAGCATTATATATCCCAGTTTCTGAGTTGCAAAACACATTAAATTACGAAAGTATATTTTAGTAGATTGACGATGAGATGCAAGCATTGACGCACCCACGATTTGTTTGTATTAGTTAAATATGTATATATTTCGTACAGTTGGGATGTATTTATAAAAATATATTGCAATTGTTTTTATTTTCGTTGAGAAACTTTTTGATGATTAAAAAAAAAAAAAAACCCAATCTGAATATATGTGTTTATGAAAGTGCATGTTTTTAAAATATTGAAAATAAGCGAAATACGTAATTTATTTCCATGTCGATTTAGACTTTTAGAGTGTTTACGTAAAATATTGCATAACTGCATCAGTTATTCATGGAATAAAATTTACAAAGAAAAGTGCCGGTGATGATGGACTGAAAGCTACGCAAACCAAACGAATATTTCACAACGCAAACCACATTTATAATCTTTTCGGGAACAGTTGGAATAACGACTTCATTGCATCTCTCACAATTCATCGTAACAATCGATGGAAGAAAGAATGAGTGAACTCGACTATAAAACATATTTTTATTAAATTGATAAATAAGCTCACAAGAATATTTTATGTTGATATATAGTTTTTTTTTTATATCGATATTTTTTATTAAATATTTTTTATTGTCTTGTGACGTCATAATAAAATAGGCGCGGCATTCGAATTATTTCATCTAATTGGTCGTAATTTAAAATTGGATTCAATTTAATTTATTCGATTGAAGTATTCTGCTTTATAACATTAGTAGTAATTCAGGGTTTAAATTGTGGCACCGAGGATTTTATGCTATTTGGGTACCAAATTCGCTTAAAAACCGTTTGAGTATTTTCAAAGAGCAGATTGTTGAGGTGTATGTTAAGGAGTGGGAGTTAGAGAGTGACCTTTCCATTTAAAAAATGTATTCAACCTCATGTGGCGAATGAAAAACAAATTAATTTGGAAATATTTTTTCGTGCGTTATGTATACCGCCCACATTATAAATTTGTTAAATTACTTTTAGTAGGCTGTAACAAATTTTCTCGTCTCGATGTGTGTGTTTTAGAGAGAGAGAGAGAGAGAGATTCAGTCTAAACTTGCTTATGTAACCCGAAATAAACTACCATATCTGTTAAAGACAAGGGGCGCTTTCGCAAAATTCGCTTTAATCTAGAAATAGTTTTACATATTTTAATGAATTTATACATTTAATCCCTATATTTTGAATAAGCCAGGTTGTACGAATTAAAAATATATATAGAGATTATGCAACATGTATAGCAATTCAAGCAAAATAACATTTCAATGCAAATTTTATGCGATTCGAAATTCTAGCTATAGCTCTAGCGATACAATTGAGAACTAACGCACGAGGGCAGTTGGAAACAACAAAACTACTATTTTCACTTTAGTTTACAAAAAATATATATTTTATTAAATACCAACATTGGCATTTTTTCCAAATAAATCAATGAAAGAAAAATCATACTTTCTGTTTTTGTAAATATATTTACAAAAACAGAAAGTACTATTTTTCTTTCATTGATTTATTTAAATTAGAGTACATTTTGTATATTTTGAGGGAATAAAAGATTTAACCTTTAATATTGTTACATTTATTAACATTGTTAAAAATTCAATATATTTTTTCGATAAAGTTGCAATTAAACCTCCTAGGTGACGAAAAAAAAAAATTCTAGTATTATTACCACTATATGGTTGGGAACATTGTGTTCGTAAGTAATTTAATTTACAACGCGCTCATTGGTCATGTAAATTAAAATATAAGCTCGAGCCTCACTGGTAAATGCAGGCTCATTTGTATGCCAGGCATATATGTAATATATTACTCGTGACGTCACGAGAATCGCGACAAGTACACATTTTTAATTAAAGAACAATAAATACGTAACATTGTAATTTGTTTCATAAATTATTTTATTGATACCTACACAAATAAATGATATATTTAAAGGGGAACAAATATGATAATATAATGATAGTGCGTGTTATATACATATACATAAATCCTATTCCGAATGAATTGTAAATATCAGTTGAACTCTATACACATTTGATATGTACATACAGCTGTATTTATTTATATAATAATATTTTTGTTCCGATTTACAAATATATGTATACATTTTCATTTGAAATATATTTATTTGCTAAGAACGACAACACAAATTATTTAATAAGTTTTGAATTTTAAACACCACTTTAAGATACTTAAGCTTCAAAATAACATTTAGAAATATATATGATTATGTTAATTTTATTGAATACTAGGCAAATACAATAAATAAAATCTTGAATAAAATAAACTGAATTTAGCAAATATATTTGTGGCGAATAATTTTACAAATCAGTGAGGCGTATTTGAATATTTTATAAAATAAAGTATATTGCGTATTTGTGTTATTTTTATAACGGGCGTATTTAATAACGATACATGGCTTGAACTAAATTGATTTCGTTCGCGTGTGTGCGTTTGTCTTACAACATTTACGTAAAAATGGGATCATGCGTATCACATTGTCAGCACTTATTGGAGTCAAACAAATTAAAATCTAAAATTAGATTGCTTTATTACCAAAATAAAAAATCCCGATTGAAATTGTGTATTGCGTAAAAGTAAAGTGCTTCTGCGGTTAATTGACGATTTAGATATTAAATATATTTTAGGATACTTTATTACTTTCTCAAACAGACTAACAAGTATTGGTAATGCGATAGAATAACAAAACATTTCTTAATCAATATTTATAGAATATTTAATATTCGAACATTCCTGAACTGGATATTTTAGTACTCGTAATAGTATGTGTCCGTCTGTCTATGCGTGTTTGTTTTTGTAAATATTGCTCTCACAAAAATGTAGAAAACTAATTAATCAATAATTCATAGCTAGAATAATTTGCAAGTATTTTAATGACGAAATTTGTCATTACGTCTGTATGTATGTGTGTATGTGTGTGTGTCCGTTTAATAGACTATTAACAATAAATTTTTAAATCTGAGACTTTTATTGTGTGTGTGTGTGTGTGTGCGTGTGTGCGAACACGCGCTTAAATATATATATTTCTATATAATAAAAACATCTGCAGTGGCTTGCACTGAACTTCCTTACACTTTACAATATTTTACTAAGCTTTGGGACCACTTTTCATTAAATATATTTCTTAGAATAAATAAAATAATAATAGTCAAACTCCAAAATATTTCAAGTTTTTATTTTTTTTTTGGTAAATAATTGATGGGCACAGTTGATACGATTTTTGTAACAATAATTATAATAAGAACTAATTTCATTAGCTATTTTCTTGTTTCCGGTACCGTTTTCGAAAAAAAGTTTCAAATAAAGATTGTACAAAATATTTAATATTTATAATTTTCATTCTAACTATTTTTGATGTAAATGCGTTATCGAGTTTTTGCAGAAATCGCAAAAAATGACTAGAGTAAACATGCACTTCCGGTTTGAATATTGTTTTCAAAAATAGGAGGTTTTCTTGACAGGCATATACAAACCTTAAGTTTAATATAAATAATTTACCACCAACCGTTTAGGCTGTAAAGCGCTCACATACACACACACACTCGCACACACAAGAAAAGGTCAAAACGTGTATTTCCGTTTAAAGGTTGATTCTCACTATACGTTCCGTCTCCGTTCCATAACCGTTACATATACGTTCAGTTAAATTCTTGTCTATTCACATTATCCGATCAGTCTCGCTTACATGAAAGTAATGTGTTAACAAAATGTGGTCTGAAGAAAACATAATCCTGGCTGCTATTATATTAGATGAAGAAGCTAGGTTAAAAAGAAAAAAACGACGATTTTGGGTGCACAATGTCTTGAAGAAGAGAAATATTGACGGGGAATATACGACACTATTTAAAGAACTGGCGGATGACGAAACCAAATTTTTCCTCTTTATAGTGATTGTCACTATATTTTGAGTTTTCTAAATCATAGAGGGCCGTATTTTCTCTCACCAGTTCAATTAACTTCTCGTCATTCATAGTTAAATATTAACGCGAAACAATCTTTAATACAACTTTCACCGTATAAAATGAGGAACTGAAACGTAATGATGTTCCCACTATCAATACTAGTCCCTATACGTCTCCGCCTGTCCGTCAAAAATACGTTGACAACAATATGGTACGGAACTGATTGGAAACGGTAGGTAAACGGAAGGGAAGGTGAGTATACGTCCATTCATTTACAGCCAATAATATTTTACGTAAACGGAACGGAACTGATATGGAACGGAGATGGAACGTATAGTGAGAATCAACCTTAAATCTCGAGATCGAAATTTTTCATGATTACAAAACTTACTTGTACTGCGTATAAGAAAGTAAAAAAGAGAAATATCCAATTGAATATGGTTTTTACTCTTTGAGAAAATAGGTCAACCTTTTTGGATAAATTTTCTTGCTGCGCTCATGTATACAGTGTCGTTATTATAATGGCCTATAAGCTGCTTAACTTCATTATTGGGACACAAGGGTCTTTAGCAGAGACTTATCCGAATCTGAATATTTCGTAATATACATAGATTGCTATAGTTAATTATTCATTACCTACGTATATAATTACTCACTAATATTTAAATTGTTGATTCATGAAGCATTACGTTTAGTGAACATTATTGGCAATAAATATATATTATATTTATATATGTACATATATTTTTTTGTAAAAACTATTCTAATTCATTTTCTATTAAAATATTGACAGGCATTGTTGAAAAATTACGAGCCTTAATTAACTAGTGATCTTTTTGAAGAAAAGAAAATTATACTTTTACTGTAAATTCAGTCGCTTAAGAAATATTGAAAGAAAATGACGTCATTTTTAAAATAGTCTGGCTTGTGAGTTTTCGTTAAAAATCACAAAAACGATTATTTTTCACGATTATTACTTTGTATAAGAAAGCGAAAATTTAATCTTCCACTTTCGGTTTCGTAATATAACGCAAGATATCTCGAATAAAATAAATTGGGTAAATTAGAATAATTAAAACCGGTTTAATTATATTCTATTGCTTTTGAACTAATGTAGCTTGATTAAAATAAGGAATATTAAATATGCTACCTATTAATTTAAACATCGAGTAATATAGATTAAAATAAAAATTTGATGTGATATTAGTTTAAATTTTGAGCTTTGAGACACTCCTACACACATACACACAAACACACACACACATACTTATTACTTCGTCTGATAAAAATGTAAATGAATATTTATGTATATTATATCGAAATATGATAATATTATAGTATCAATTATATAAATCGAACACTTAAGATATCGCACAATCGCCATAACGAGATAAAAATGTGAATAAACAATAGCTATCTTCTTGTTAGAAATTATTTAAAAATATGATTCCAAGTACTAACTTATCATTAATTATAATAATTACAAGTAATTTGACTCTCTTTAATACGTATAGACACCGGTAATTAGAATACCTCGCAAATGCGAGCCCATCAAGCCCAGACCTTCTAATGGACATAATAGTCGTACATCAGAAAGGGCTAGAATTGACAGCAACATTCAAGTGTCGCACAACTAAATGTTACTTCCTACATAGCACATCTTTGGTGTGAGTGTCAATTTGTCAAACTGAAAATGATCGACTCAAACTTGGAATCAACTGAACAGTGCTTGAAAATGTGTTTGGAATTTACGGATTTGTGTAATCAATTGTATCGACAACGTAAACCGAAATTGTTTTTAAGAGTTAAGGTTTGTTTACTTTTTATTTCCAATCATTTGTCTCTCGTCTGGTGAACATTTCTATAAGTTTTTAGTTTCATTACGATTTATAAATTAATTGTTTGTCGTTTAAAGATGCATTGGTACACACACACACACTCACACAGAGAGAGAGAGAGACAGAAACAGGTATATGTTATTCAAAAAATAGTCAAACTAAATGCAAAGTCAATTTTTTTAATGATTACAATACTTTTATTTAAGAAACAAAATATGTACATACGTAATAGTATTTCTTAAAATTTTATTATATTTGATAAAGAAAACTTAAAATCTATGTCCAACATACAATAATGATAATTTAACGCAAAATTGAAGAAAGGTAAAGAGTAGAAGTGTTAAAATTACGTATGAAAGATGAAACAATTTATTATTCGCTAGTTGTGCGCTGTTATCGCGTCGAAACAGTCTAGAGCCGTGGATGTTTTCAACGATCTTTATTAAATTTCCTCGACACAAGTTCGTGTATGTTAATGGAACTTTGTGTTAATATTCTTACACATGTAGTATGTATGTCCTTGACGCATTAGTAAAGTTTCGCATTTGTTTACATATTCCTACATAGTATATCTGCCAGTTTACTGTTTTCCTGTTATAAACTTTTCATCTATTTTTGCCCAGTTGCATAATTGTTAATTAAAACTAATCTTCATCTAATAACCAACGGCATTAAATTGTGCATTTGACAGCAACGCTAGTGCCATAAAGCACAAAATAACAATTTGTTTTTGTTTACTTTTATAAATATAAAAATCATTTCAAATTATTAAAGACGTTTCAGAGAGTACACAGCCATTTTCTCATTTCGATTCGGACTTATTGCGCTATTAATCGTAAAAGCTTTTTTTCTTTTGATGCGTGGAGTATTTATATGTGTGCGCATGCGCGCGCTAGTGTGTGTGTGTTTGCTACTTACCAGATTTCTCGTTAGAAGGTTACTCAGAAGTTCAAAAGCGAACCTGTAGTTTATTTTGGTTAAAATTTCAGTAAACCCTTTTTATCTGAAGCATAATTTACCCAGAGACACAAAGCCATATTTAATAGAAAGTTTCACAAACAATGAATTTAGTGGTTTAAATCATTAGAATACGCATCAAAGTAACTTTCATTAATTGTATCTCAGTTTAGAGCCAGTGCTTAAAACGGCAGGGCAAAATAACACGTTCTAAAACGTGAAAGCAACATTATTTTATGAATGATTTTTGTTTGAATAGAGCGTGGAGGAGCTGTTATACCCTCAATTACCGACCAACACATCGATAGACATCGCATGCGATTACGCCGTCGAGCAAATCGTACTCCTCGCCAAAACGATCAACAATCGCACCATCAATCGAAACGACTTAACTTTCAATGGGAACACGTATAGATGAGCTACATTTAATTATACAATACTCAATACTAATTATTATGATTAAGAGTAATTTATTTATATATATTTAAAAAAAACAGTTTAATGTTTAATGAAATATTTATTATTGAGCTAATTCACAACATTTCAACCATACATATTCAGTAATTATTTTTGAAAGCTTTACGTTAAAATGTTTTATTAATTTTCGGAAATAAAAAGTGCTATTTATTTGCGTTCGAATAATTAATATATTACGACGCAAAAAGATGATTTCGAATACAAAAACTATTTATTTTAACTCGTTCACGGACAGTGACTGCAAATGTAGACATTACAGTCTAATTGACCGCAAATTTAGCCACTGTAGGTGAAAGTGTTAATATAAAATTATTGCAAGTATTATTTATTAATATTAGTTTTTGTATCCAAAATCGACATTTTTCACCTTAGTTTATTGATTTTCCTACCATAATTAAGTATCTAAACTCTAAACTAAACAAGAAATGTTGAAAAATTTTTATTAACGTATTTATAAGCTTATAAATTATTATTGAATATTTATAGTTGAAATTTTATGTATTTGTTATAGCAAATCGTAATTGATTTATAATTTTGTACTCTTAACAGTCTAGAGATGTAAATTGCGGTATACGCTTTAGTCATTTTATATTTCTTTGACCTGTTTTTGAAGAAATATTGATGAATGACGCCTTTTAAATAACCCAAATGGTTATTTGACCTACAAATGTAAAATATGATACAAATAGTAAATATTTAGTGTAAGATTTAAAACATATTAGAGATATTTACATGTAATAAAATTTTATACGAATATATATTTATAGTAACTGATAAGAAATTTGTTGAATATTAATAAAACATAAATAATTGAAAATTTATTTCAAACAAAAGTTGCCTAATTATCGTTTATTATTTTCTCACAAAACTTGCGATTATTCTATTTTTTATAGCAACGAATTTTCGCTTAATTTGTTTTCAATTTAAATATTTACGATAAAAAAACGACGAACTTTGTTCCTGCATTGTAAAGCTGTCGAAACAACCGTCGTAAAAGGATTTTTACGATGTGTTAAACGTAGTAAAACCGTCTTTCGTCCATTGGTTGTATTCAACCTTGAGCTAGTTGGTGTAATTGTTTATTTTCCGAAACAATCTTTGGGTAGCTGGAAGCATTGCCACAGTCGTCAAAGCTTGCTCAGCTGTAACTTTAATTAGTTGCTCCTGAAAAGAATCGTTGCTTTACGCAACATTTGCCCAGCTTTTGATGTGTGTGCAACACAGTTACAAACTTTGACCTACATTGAACACCATCTTATAACTTTTGAAACGATCTGATTGTTATTTTAAACTTCTGCACATACTTACATTTTATTATTCGCAATCGTAACACGTGCTTTGATCGAATGGTACACTGTAAAACAATACGAAACTTTATCAGAACTAATTTCAAGCACTTTTTACCACAATTTAAAAGTTATAGAAACTGGACTTTCTTATATAGTCTATTCCTGATCATATTACGCCATCTCATAATTGGGATTTAAATATTGCACATACACACATAGATTTAAGTTTTAGCTGAGACGTTTATTTCATTCGAGAATTTTTCGCGTTTTCTATAATAAGTAATCTGTACCACCGAAAGAGATTTTACCTTACCTTGTGCTTAACTTCATTTTACTTGGCTTATATAATTAATGTGAGAACGGCGCTTGTGTTATGCTTCATCTTTTGATGTGCAGAACTCAAGAGTTCTTACAGTTTAAATGAGCTTTTTGTTCTACCTTTAACACTTATTTGAATATTTATTTCGCATGATGTCGTTTTCGTTACGAGTCATGGTAATATTATTCTTAGTGGGCTTTAAAAACTATTGATTGCAATAGTTCCGTTTCCGTTTTTATGGTATTAATTCGTGCATGAAATATTATAGGCAATCGAGGTAAAAAAAATTCTGAAACAATGCAATTTGACAATTTTCTCAAAAAAAGTACCAAAAATTCCTTCAAAGGTGAACAAAACTTCGGAAAATTAAAAATTCGAAAAAATTGCAACTTGATGTTCGTCTTCTGACTTCATTATTGCCGATTGAATAATAAATAAATGGTGAAAAATTAATGTCAAACAAAAAGTTTATTTGTTTGTTCGTTTTACGTACATCTGATACCCGCTTCGCCCTCGTGAATTTGGTAAATACTACGATCCCCCATAGACCGATTACAGATTCGTAAACACCGCTCCTAAAAACCCTTATATAATAAAACACAGGGTAAAGAAACGTATTTTGCATTTACCAGTCCGCCATATTAGATCCGTCATTGTGAATTTTGACAAACCGACTTCAGATTCGTATTCAGCGACCCCAAAAACTTAAATACAATCACCCCAGAAGCACAGTAATATAATACTAATATTGGTTGACATATTGGCTCAATGTAGTTAAGTTAACATAGCACAATATTGGCGATATATGACAGACCCAGAGGTGCGCTGTGTTTAACTATCCATATTTTTGTACTCGTTTCTACGTTTCGTTATGTATAATACTAATATTGGTTGACATATTGGCTCAATGTAGTTAAGGTTAACATAGCACAATATTGGCGATATATGACAGACCCAGAGGTGCGCTGTGTTTAACTATCCATATTTTTGTACTCGTTTCTACGTTTCGTTATGTATCAACAAAAAAACTATTTGGCAATAAATGTAGATTACTACTTCAGTTTTTAAAACGGTTTTATTAACATTTTAGGTAAATTTGTGCTAGCGTCAAATAATACACGCATGCGCTATAATAAAACAGTATAGCGCTTGCGCTTGATATGTCATATTGAGCCAAGATACAATATATATCCAATATTTATATTATATTGATTTGATGCCTTAAATTATTATCGAATTTTAAAGTACAGCTTTATTTAGTGACTAAAGCGATCTTTATGATTTTATTAATACTTTACTGATACTTATATAAAATATTTGAAGTGTATTGCTCTGGACTTTCTTATACGTAGTAGATTTTTTGTTTAGATAGGAAGGATGTTAAAATTCAATAAAAATTAAGGGTAAATGATATGACGTCATATCTATGTATAGTGGAAATATTCAAGGAAATATTGTGACGCATCATAAACGACTATATTAGTTATAATTAGTTTTCAAATAATTGAATTATCTAACACATTGTTATAATATTTTGAGACGAGTTTTAGGTGAGTGGTTGATATCAAAATTGAGGAATTGAAATGAAACATTCCTTGAATTGGCGAATGAAACCGAGATCTAATTTGGGTTCCGACGGACATGGTGTATGGAGGATAAATGAGGGGTGATTGCGCAATAGAGAATATAATTAACAGGATCGCGTGTGATGAGCAGCTATCCTAAATCCTGTCCTATAGTCTCATTATACGGGTTGCGATATATGTTATGTATGGTTGGAATAGTTCGAATGTGAATTTATATCGATCCCAAGCCAATTGCCAGTGGTCACATTATTTTATGTCAAGTGAAAAATAAAATTAAGTCATCAATGTCTATATGATGTGGGTTGCTTTTCCTGATGCTTTTGTGTTATATGTTATTAATCTTACTATTAATTATTATGTAACGCCTCGCGTTTGCTTGTCGCTAATATTATTTTATGTAAACTTTGCTAAATTTTAATTTAGTCAATCTTTTTTTCCTGTCAAAATAATATCAACATTTTCAGTTGTAATTTTTTTATAACTCGTGCACTGTTTAGAATAACTTCTCAAACAAAAAATGATTAAAGCAAATATGTGCTTCCGGTTTGAATATTCTATTCAAAAATCGGCGGATTTCTGGCGAGTCATATTAGTCTAACGTATAGTTTCATGATTATTGTTTTTACGGATTTGAATGTAAAGCGTTCATACACCCACACATTAAATCACATTCATTCATTCGGACATATAAACACGTGCGCATACGCGTACTCACACATACATACACACATCGGCCAAACAAAGCTAGACCGACAAACGCGTGCACGCACACACGCATACACAAATGCGCCTACACATATATGTTACATAAGTACATACATAAATAAACAAAGATGTGCGCTTCCGTATATACATACATATGTACATACATTCTTGCATAAGCACACAGCCACTTGAAAACATACATACACACACGCACATTAATACATACACACGCACATTAATACATTCATACATACATACATACACTCGTAAACATACATACACACGCATATAACCAGAGAAATATACACTTACACACACACACACACACACACATTTTTGTTGAAATCTTGAAATAAATTATTCTCATTAATGGGTATAAACAAGCATGCATGACAATTGACCTAAGTAGTCCATCCTATACGTAATTTAAAAGAAAATACTAAAGAAGCAATTAAATGAGGTTTAATTTTTCATATTGGCAAATTTCAGATTTGTTTAATAATACGTTTATCGCAATTTTTGCTTTCTTATACGTAGTATAAGTAAGTATTGTAATCACAAAATTTCGATCTCGAGATTTTAACGAAAATATACGTTTTGACCATCCCTGAAACGATTGCGACTACTTTTGGAATGAAGTCCGTCTGTGTTCAACAGCCTAAACGGTTGAAGGTAAAATTATGAAGTTTCAAACATAAAATTTGCATATTCCTGGGGTGTGTACATCCTATTTTGCGGTTTCTGCAATTACTCAAAAATGGTTGAAGTTACAGAAAAATAGTTTGGATAAAAATTAAAGGTATTAATATTTCGCATAACTTAGGTTTAAAATTTTTTTTCAAAAAAGGTACCGGAAACAAGGAAATGGCTTTTGAAATTTGTTCTTATTACAATTATGTTCACATAAAAACTTAAATAATTTGGAGTTTGACATTTAATTTTTATCCCAAGAGATTATTTAGTAAAAAGGGGTTACCAAAATGCGTATAAAAAAGTGCAGTGCAAGACACTACAGATGTTTATACTTAACGACTTTGGGTTACTTGGTTATAATAAACTAGTTACAAAGTGATCAAAGTGCCGTTTTATGAATAATTTTATTGAAATGATTTAAATGTTTGTTTCTATGCACATAAAATGGAAATAAATCACGTATGTGTATAAACCGAATTAATTTTAATTTATATTTACAAAGTTATTTACATGTACGTGCAATGCATTCATACCTACTATAATATCGAATTTGAATTATTAATTTGGCATAGTAGATAATTTAATCAATTTACAATGTTTCTTTGCATTTTTTGCACAAATAAAAAAAAAGATAAATATTTTATTTTTCTTTGACTACACATGTTCGTGTTTGCTTATACAGACGAAAATATAATTAACTAACAAATACCGTGTTTCGTTTCTTTAATTATACGTCGACAACGTTTTGTTTTCAATAAGCTTTTCAACCTTTTTTGTTTTGTAAAACAGTAATTATTTTTTTAAGCTCACACAGTCCGTGCTGTTCGACGAAGAGCTTTACGATTGTGAGAGGTTTCCCGTTGCGCTTTTTTTTTTCTTAATCGTGTACGATTACGAAAATCTATAAATGTAATTTAGGTGCACTTATGTTAGCCCCTAAAGGTTACCAATTATCAGATAAGTTCAAACTAGATCATTACTTGTTTCGAAGCATACTTAAATAGATAAAAAATCATGAGATTTCAAACATTCATAACACGTAAACCGGAAACTACCTTAAAAAACACTTCTAACCAAATTTATACAAAATTGTATTGTCTTTTGTTTATTAAGAACTCTTTTCGAAATAACGTATTTAGTTTAACCTTCCTTGAATCGAATCTGACTATTTTTAAAATGTCGTCGTCGTCGTCGTGTTCTCTCTCTCTCTCTCTGTGTATGTGTCTACGTGTGTCTGTGCATGCGTGTGTCTGTGTGTGTCTCTGAGGCTGTGTGTATGTATATATGTTTGTATGTGTGTTTGTGTGTATTTGTGAATTTTTGTGTATTTGTGATTTTGTGTGTGAGTATATTTATGTGTATTTGTGTATTTTTGTGTGGATTTATGTGTATTTGCATGTATTCGTGTGTATTTGTGTGTATGTTTTTCTATTTTTGTGTGGATTTGTGTGTATTTGCATATATTTGTGTGTATGTTTTTGTGTATTTTTGTGTGTATGTTTTTGTGTGTTTTTGTGTGAATTTGTTTGTATTTGCGTGTATTTGTGTAAATTTGTGTACATTTGTGTGTATTTATGACCAATTGTGTGTATTTGTATTTATGTGTATGTGTGTATCTGTGTTTGTGTGTATGGGAGCATCCTTGTATATGTTTATGTGTGTGTGTGTGTGTATGTGACCGCTTTATAATCTAAACGGTTGAAGGTAAAATTATGAAAGTCAAAACTTAAGTTATGTATTTGACTTCTATTTTTGAAAAAAAGCATTCACACCGGAAATTCTTGTTTACTTCCGTCGTTTATTGATGTACTTACAGTAAAATGGTTAGAATAAAAATGAAACAGTATTGTGCAAAACTAATTTTCAAGAAAGGTTACAACAGGTTACAAAAGAAAAATCGCTTGAAACACAAATTGTTTATATAGTGTGCATTTTCCACAATCCTTTGGAATTGAATAGATTCCAAACCACGAAAGAGCCAGCAATGGCTAAAGGGAATAAATCTAAAATGTACACCAAGTTCAAAAAAGCAGTCAGTGCGAATTGCTTATTTTATTTTGTTTACTGTTTATAAGAAGCACTCGGAGCACTACGTGAGTCAACCGCACTCCGCCGAAATCGTCCTTAATCCAACGTCTAATATAGCTTATTTCACCCGCGCTCAATTTCGTCGAATTTAAATATATATCGTTAGAAAGATTGTTTTTTCGTAACGCATGATTTGAATACCAAATGTGTTCGTAACAGCTGCAATATCTAACTAAACCAAACGACATTTTATTGCACTCTTTTCTCACGCACATGCTACGTGATGAAAATCTCGTTACACTAAGATTAAGACAAGACACATACGACAATATATTTTATATTATCTCAATTAAGGGTTACATATAACTATAAATAATAAAAAAACGCTGAAATTTAGTACGAAGACACATAAATTTGTTCGATTCAAAATTTCGTTAAAAGTTTTTATTCGCGAAGCCTGTAAATCCCCGATTTCGTCTGCTTCATTGATCTATGGTCAAGGACGACTGTTACGCATCCGAAAAGTTTCCCGAAAACTATCCGAAATGGTTTTTTTTTAATATAAGAAACATAAAGAATATAATTTATAGGTAAGTATGACAGTGCTTTGGTATTCAAAACAGTATCAAAAACATTATTTCATGTCTTGATTCTAATATTAAACTTCAATTTTAGTAATTTTTACTTTCTTATACGCAGTATAGGTAAGTATTGTAATCATGAAAAATTTCGAGCTCGAGATTTTAACGGAAATATACGTTTTGACCTTCAAAGAATCGATTCCAACTATTTTTGGTATGACGTCCGTCTGTGTGTGTGTGTGTGTGTGTGTGTGTGTATGTTCTCTACAGCCTAAACGGTTGAAGCTAAAATTATGAAACTTTAAACTTAAGATTTGCATATACCTGAGGTGTGCACCTCTTATTTTTGAAAAAAATATTCAAAGCGGAAGTGCCTGTTTACTCTAGTAAATTTTTGCATTTTCTGTAATTACTCAAAAATGGTTACAGTTACAGAAAAATTTCATGAACAAAAATTAAAGGTATTTATATTTAGCACAACTTTTGTTTGAATTATTTTTCCAAAAAGAGTAATGGCTTCAAATTAAATTTCTGCTTATTATATATATATTTACATGAATCGTATCATCTGCGCCTGTCAATTGTTTAACAAAATTGACTTAAATAATTTGAAGTTTGGCATTTTATATTGTTTCTAAGAAATATATCTACTGTAAAAGCGAGCTAAATGTTAGAACGAATATTATAAATTAGAAAAATAATGTAACTACGATATGGTTTAACCCATATGCGGACAAGAAAGTTCAGTGCATGACACTGCAGATATTTTCTCTAAATTAGGATTGCAAATGAGAAAAGACCGGTAAAATCAACTCCTATGAAACGATTGAGAGCGCGGTAAATTAATGATGAATGAACGTTTTGAAAAGCAAGTGTCTTTACTTGCTTTTCTAAGCGCTCATTGGTCGCGTTTAACGGATTACCGCGCTCTGTTTAGTCTGGTGGTGGTAATTGTTAAACTATAATTGCTAATAATTAAGCTATGATAAGGTCTAAATATGAACGAATGCGAAAAATATGTATTAAATTATAAACTAATTGTAATATATCGGTTTCTATTATATTTAGAGATTATTAAAAAGATAATAAAATCTTCTTTGTGAGACACCACCCATCGAGCAGTCAATGTGCAGCTGTTCATATCTTTAAATATATAAGATTCTCAAACCATAAAAATACGATCAATAGTCTAATACTAGACGATTTTTCGTAAAAAGAAAAAAACGTTTTATTTGATTTGAGTTTATTACAAACCGGGGGTTGACTTTGATGACAAATCGTATACGTACACCAATTTTTCTCGAAAATGGTCTATATTCCTAGCGAACATCTCTATTTAACTAAGATTTCCTCAAATTATTTAAGATTTCCCTGAGATTACCCAAACACACCAAGATTGCCCACTAGATTACCTAAAGGTTTCTCCAGTACGCTACTCCAGAATACCTTTATGACTTTCCCCTCGTTACATACATAAATTTATTATTTTTACTTATACGAAGTAATAAGTAAATATTGTAATCATGAAAAAATATATCAGTGTACGTGTGTATATGTGTATGAATGTGTGTGTGTGTGTGGGTGTGTGAATGCGTTACAGCCTAAATGGAAACTTTAGACTTAAGATTTATATATGTCTGGTTAGCAAAGTTTTTACTTTCTTATACGCAGTATAAGTAAGTATTGTAATCATGAAAAATTTCGATCTCGAGATTTTAACGGAAATATACGTTTTGACCTTCCCTGAATCGATTCCAACTATTTTCGGAATGACGTCCGTCTGTGTGTGTGTGTGTGTGTGTGTGTGTGTGTGTGTGTGTGTGTGTGTGTGTGTGTGTGTGTGTGTGTGTGTGTGTGTGTGTGTGTGTGTGTGTGTGTGTGTGTGTGTGTGTGTGTGTGTGTGTGTGTGTGTGTGTGTGTGTGTGTGTGTGTGTGTGTGTGTGTGTGTGTGTGTGTGTGTGTGTGTGTGTGTGTGTGTGTGTGTGTGTGTGTGTGTGTGTGTGTGTGTGTGTGTGTGTGTGTGTGTGTGTGTGTGTGTGTGTGTGTGTGTGTGTGTGTGTGTGTGTGTGTGTGTGTGTGTGTGTGTGTGTGTGTGTGTGTGTGTGTGTGTGTGTGTGTGTGTGTGTGTGTGTGTGTGTGTGTGTGTGTGTGTGTGTGTGTGTGTGTGTGTGTGTGTGTGTGTGTGTGTGTGTGTGTGTGTGTGTGTGTGTGTGTGTGTGTGTGTGTGTGTGTGTGTGTGTGTGTGTGTGTGTGTGTGTGTGTGTGTGTGTGTGTGTGTGTGTGTGTGTGTGTGTGTGTGTGTGTGTGTGTGTGTGTGTGTGTGTGTGTGTGTGTGTGTGTGTGTGTGTGTGTGTGTGTGTGTGTGTGTTCTCTACAGCCTAAACGGTTGAAGCTAAAATTATGAAACTTTAAACTTAAGATTTGCATATGCCTGAGGTGTGCACCTCCTATTTTTGAAAAAAATATTCAAAGCGGAAGTGCCTGTTTATTCTAGTCAATTTTTGCATTTTCTGCAATTACTCAAAAATGGTTACAGTTACGGAAAAATTTCATGAACTTAAATTAAAGGTATTTATATTTAGCACAACTTTTGATTGAAATATTTTTCCAAAAAGAGTACTGGTTTCAAAATATATTTCTGCTTATTATATATATTTTTACATAAATCGTATCATCTGCGCCTGTCAATTGTTTAACAAAATAGACTTAAATAATTTGAAGTTTGACATTTTATATTGTTTCTAAGAAATATATTTACTGTAAAAGCGATCTAAAGGTTAGAACAAATATTATAAATTAGAAAAATAAGATAACTACGATTTGGTTTAACCCACATGCGTATAAGAAAGTTCGGTGCATGACACTGCAGATATTTATTTTTGAAAAGAACATGCAAAACGGTGCTTGTTTACTTCAGTCGTTTTTTGTGGCTGCTCCAATAACACCGAAACGGCTGCACTAACAGTAAAATAGTTGTGATAAAAATTATTGTTATCAATATTTCGAACAACTTTGGTTTTTTTTTATAAAAGGTTACCGGTGACAAATCGCTGTTATTTATTTATGTTGCTATAGTTTCGTAGGTATAGAAAAATACGTATAAGAAAGTTCAGTGCAAGACACTGCGGATATTTCAACAAAAACTTAGATCGTCTCACTTAAAACTCAAGTTTTTGCTCTGTCTCATAATCGTAGCCAAAGAAAAAGCATGAGCCGAGTTTGTGTATAAGAAGAATACTGTAACCATTAAACGACTGAGAATGATACATAACGGCGTAACAGAATTATTTAAACCGTGACCTTAATATACGCAGAAGACACACTTTCTCCTACGTACATACATCAAACTATTCCGAGTCGCCCGTACATAATTATAAATATGACCAAAATATAAACTATTTTTATATAAATGTACCTAGTATATATGCATAAAATACAACAAAAGTTTTTTGTTTTGTTCGATGAATATCCGGTTAGTAGAGTATGTAACCTTGGAGTAGGTCTAGAGTAGGAGGAAATTTTAGACCCAGACTCAAGCATCAGACTAAGACAGGTGAGACCTTAGGAAGGAAAGTAGGGAGGACAGAGTCGGCGACCGACGAGTGTCAGTGAGTCCGCGCCTGGGTGCCTATGTGACCGGTCCCGCGTGCGCCGGACCTTTCGCACTCGCATTCATCGGCGAGCGTTCGCGTGCCATGCATATCACTGCGTGCGTCTAGCGACTGGCGCCAAATTTAAACCGATCACTCGCTAATACCCTCACACACTTACAAATCACCAAAAAAAAAACCGCTATTTCATCAAACGAAATCGTTTAATAATTAATAAAACATAAATAATCATTAATAAATTGTGTATTTGATTACAAAAATAAATTTCACAAAAACCGAACTGAGATATTTATTAATTTTCTAATATTTAAGTGATTTACAAACATATAATTAAATGTGAAAAAGGAGCGTATTGACTTGAAACTGTGTGCCGTAGTTCAGTACAGAAGTGAAAATAGTGAACGTGTTTTTAGTGTATTTAAATCGACTTTCCGTGGTTTATTGTGTTTTTGTGGACGAAGGTTAGTTTCAATTTTATGAAATACCTGTATAAGTGTAATCCGTTGTTTATAATTAACGAATTATTACACCCACATGTAGAAATTGGGGAATTGTTATGTGGGTTTCGTTGTTTTTGTCGCGTTTCGAAATTTAGAAAATTAGTTTATGTTGTGTCGAGGTGAAAGAATTTAAGGTCGTGTACGGATTAATTGAGTGAATTTTAATAGAATTTATATGATATATTAACGCTTTCGTTAATTACAAGTCCGTAAAGCGAGGTGATTTAAACTAATTTACGATGAGTACATGTTCATTTTAAGTGAACACTGTAATTTACGTTGATTTTTAGTACGTTTAGCGTAATTTCTAAATTTAACGGTATAACGCCAAAATTTAATACACTTATTCGAAGTTTACAGTTTAAACAACTTGTTATGTTGTATTAAAAATTCTAAAACATATTTATACTTTCACCATAATTTTCTCTAAAACGGTTTATGGTGTAATTCTGCACAAATTATTAGATTGGTAACGATTATTTGTAATTATATAATATATCCAGTATAATTTTGGTTTTTTTATAGATTCTGTTTACAGAATTAGATATTTATTTAGATTTGCGCTTCTAACTCTATTACGATTTTTTTTCATTGTCGATTGCAACAATCGAATATATTTTAATTATTGAATTTTTTTGCTAATTAAATAAAACTGTATATTTTATATTTGTGTTTGGTGCAAAGTCTATAGAATATTTATAATTATACCAAGGCAACCGGTAACGCGTAAAATATTAAAATTATTTAATTTGAAGAATATTTATAATGCGATTTGATGATAACGTCGTTTAAATTTGTTATTTTTTAGATTTATGTATTTTGGTCCTTAAATTTGAATGAGAAACGAAATAAATAATTAATTGCTTAAATAATAGATACTATTTTATGTTTAATTGTAATAATAAACAAATTTATTAAATTTAGTGCTCGTTTTTGTTGGTAAAGAGTGGTAAATAATCGCGTGTTTTAGATATAAATAATCAATTAAAATTATAAATACAATAAACAAATTGATTTTACAACAATAAAAAACAGTTTAAGTATTTTATTGTTGTTGGAAACATGTAGTTTTTTTTCCATTTCTTTGTTTATTACGTAAACTTACAAAAATAAATACTAATAATAAATGCTATAATAAATCTTATAGACATTTTCGTAATTTATTACAATTCCTAATAAGAATATTGAGAAATAAATTATCTTTTTTTTTAAATGTTGTACTGTTTTTCACTGTGTTTATTTTTACAATTGTGTGTGTGTGTGTGTGTTTGTTTAAAGTATAAATGTACAAGTTCAAGGAATTTTAACTATTCATTTTATTGTTTTACATACTGCAAATCATGTTTTAAATAATAAATTGTCGATAATAATTCATACTGTCAATCGACACACAGAATATTCAATTGCTTTCTTTGTATTCTATGCAAGTACATATATTTGGTAACTGTGACAATGCATATTGATATTAATGGATTTTAAACGCGATTTTTTTTTCCAAATGCCACACTTGATGGAGTTTTCGACAATATTTTATTTTGTATCAAATCATTTACTCTATAAGAATCATAAATTTATTAAAAATAAAAAATAAAACTACAAACGGAAACGTACACATCCGGTGGAAATATCCTTCTTCAAAAATAGAAGGTTTTCTTCTGAGGAATATATAAATCTTATATTTAAAATTACATATTTATATGTACTACTACATTTCGGATCTACATACAAACATATGTACATACCTTCAAGGGACAGACAAGCATATGGGCAAAAAAAACAAATAAATAGATAGACTGACACGTACAGACAGACAGACTAACAGATAAATTGGTTTCAGTCGGACACACACACGCCTACATACATACATACAAACACACACACAGTTATACCCAAATAAACAGACAGACAATGACACACACACACACACACACGCATACAAATTAAAAGTCTCAGATTTAATTTAACAAACATTAATAATAATACTAGTGCAACATATATAAAATTATTGATTTATTATATTGGGCTTTAATAACTCTGCGGATGACGTCACAAAGTAGTGTATCTAGTGTTTTTTGTTACAAGTTACGATTGGTGACACTTTTTTTCCGAGTGCTGGTAACATTTTGACTATAGTGATGGTTTATTCCGTTGTGATTACTGTTTTTTGTTGTCGATTTGGTTTCATTCTATTTACATCTGGCGATTATCGTATTTTGCATTGCCATTTTGCGCGAAATGTGTCACAAACAGTTTGTATTTTCAGTTTTGACAGTTTATTTAAGTTGGTGTAAGTGGTTTACGAGATGCTGATTGGTCAGATTAAATGAAATATAATCGTGCTCTTAGAAGAAAAATGTTTCGATTTCTTATATTACCAATTTGGTAAAAAAATTCGACACTTTAATTATAAATAATTAATAAATTAAACAGTCTAAAAAGTTAATATATTAAAAAAAAAACTATTTAAATAATAATCAAATTATAATATTTAAAGTATATATTACATTAAGTGACTAAAAAAAGTTTATCTCAACGATGCATTAATAAAATGCAATCGAATTATTACATTTATTTTAAAGAAAATTCATATTTTTCGTTAGAGGGTAAGTCCTATAAATTCTTAGGTACCTTAACACACACTCACATACATTCAAGGGCCTAAACTAGTCAATTCTGGTGATGCACAAAATGGATTTTTTTTTATTACAACGTATAAGAAAGTAAAACAAAATTAGTAAATAAATTAAAAAAATAAGGTATAATTAACCCTAGCACCAAATTTGAACACAATGTCGACTATTGCGTACTCTAATTACTTTATTTTAATATAATTTCAACCGCTTTGACACTTAAAAAGGCAGCAAACGCACTTTCGCTGGAAGTCTCGATTTAGGATTAAATTATAAAAGGGACTGACACAATGTCAGTTACGTTTCCAGAAATATTATTTCTTTAATCATTTCTATAGAATCTGTAGCGAGCTACATTAAATTCAAGCAGAAAATCGACACACATTTCTAGAATCATATTACCAATTACTTAAGCTCCCCGCACTAGGTTAATATGCTAATAATATTCAAAACAAATTTAAATAATTTTAAACTTTATTATCTAAACATACTTGATTTCTATAAATAAATAAGAAAATGTATTTGGCGAAAGTTCAACCAAGGTTACACTATTTGGCCTTGATGCCACAACTAGTCGATTCTTTAAATAAAACTAATAAATTTTAATATTTCAACCCAGAAAACGAGGTAACATATCCGCATAGTTTTCCCAATGAGAAATGTTAGAATATATTTTGTTAATATATTAATTACTTATCATGCAATAACCAATATTGTCAAATACACTAAATTATAATTTTGGTAATTGCTAATCATTTCCATGACCTTTGTAATTATAGAATTGATAATAAACCAAAATTGATAAGCTCAAATAAATCATGATTTGTTTAATTTACTAAAAAATTATTCGAATTTAGTTCGTTTGTTTTTTCTCGTAAAATAATCATAAAAAACTGACTTTGGTCATTTATTGAGAATACTAATTTAAAAATTCTTAAATACCACGCTTGTTCAAAATGAATTGTCTTGGTTTCCAATAAGAAACTAATAAAATGAGTCAAATAGGTGCACGCACCTACACAATTATATAAGTGCTGATACAGTTTAGGATTCCGCATACGGAAAAAAAGGTTTATGGCAATATTCAGGACTATAAATATCCTTCGAGGGTTTAAAGTAATCCCTATTTCCCACTCTCCCCGTACCCGCACGTGGAACAGACAAATAACGTTTTTGTTTTCAACTCTTATTGGCGGCCATTTTTATTTTACGAAGTAATAAGTAAGCATTGCAACCATAAAAACAAATGATCTCAGGATTTAAACGAAAATACACTTTTGGTCTTCTCTAAATCAAGTTTTACGATTTTAAGATGTGTGTGTGTGTGTGTGTGTGTTTGTATGTATAAGAAGTCCAGGGTGGGTACATTGCAGATATTTTTGACATAAGGTCACCAAGAGTTCTAAATTGGAGCAATTTACAGACAAAAGAAAATATCTGGTGAAAAATGACGTCAGTTTGTCTAATATGAAGTTATTTGCTCATCGTCGTCCGTATAAAACTTATTTTTTACGTCACTGACCAGATTTTTATGGAACATTTCATGTCTGTTTGTCTTTAATATTAAACTCAGAAACACAAAAACAAACGACAATTCTACGAATATTTGCAGATTATATTTGACAATTGTTTTTTATATAAATTTATAAATTACTGTAATATAGTTTTATGGTTGCGAAATTAATAAATATATTTTTATCAGTCAAAATGTAAGAATTTATATATTAATGTATTTTAAAATTGTACACATAAATACATACACATATATTAATTTTTTATTTAACAACGTATGCATTCGGTTTTCTTTGTTAGTTTTAATTGTTACCTTTTGCATCAAATTATATAACTTTACATTTAAAATCGATGAATGGCGAAATTATTAACGTTAGAAAGCTTAACTACTAGTTAATTATACCCTTTTATTTCTCAAATCTAATACCACGTAGTAATTATTAAAAAACATCTGCAATGTTTTGCACTGAACTTTCTTATACGTATTTTGGCTAGATACGATTTTTATTATTTTTCTAATTTATAATATTTGTTCCAAGCTGCGGAATACTTTTACACTTAATATAAAATGTCAAACTTCATATTATTTAAGTCTATTTTGTTAAATAATTTACAGGCGCAGATGATACGATTTATGTAAAAATAAATATAATAAGAAGAAATTTAAATAGCCAATATTTTGAAACCAGTACTCTTTTTGGGAAAAAATTTCAAACAAAAGTTGTACGAAATATAAATTTTAATTTTTCTCCAAACAAATTTTCTGTGTCTGTAACCATTTTTGAGTAATTGCAGGCACTTCTGGTTTCAATATTTTTTTCAAAAATAGGAGTTGCACACAAATCTTAAGTTTAAAGTTTCATAATTTTAGCTTCAACCGTTTAAGCTCTACATCGTATACACACACACACACACACACACACACACACACACACACACACACACACACACACACACACACACACACACACACACACACACACACACACACACACACACACACACACACAGACAGACGTCATTCTAAAAATAGTCGGAATCGATTCAGGGAAGGTTAAAATCTAGAGATCAAAATTTTTCATGATTACAATACTTACTTATACTGCGTATAAGAAAGTAAAAAATGCGATGCATTAAGATGAATAAATATCGAAAAATAATAATAAAATAAATTTAATCTTTGATAATGCATGAAAGAAATACTCTATTTGACATAAAAATAAATTGAACGGATACCGCAGAGAATCGAACCTAGAATCGTCAAATAGTTCTGGATTCGCTTCTCAGCGACATCTCAATATCAAATATTTAATTTGCATAGTAGTTTTACATTCAATACGATTATTTGACTTTGTACTTCATTTTACTTAGTTATTTCTTCAATATACATATACACTTATTTGTTATTGAGAAATTAAATATATAAATCGTTGTAGAACACACAATTTTATAGCATGATTATTTCGTCGTAACATCACGCAATAAAGTGTGTTAAATACTAAACACGTAAATGTAATCTTCATACTCGTTGAATTCAACGTCATAAAGCTCCCGCACTGTAATTCAACACCAAATTGAATGTGCAAAAGTTCATATACTTTCTCTGGTTCCTGTTCTGACAATGAGTCGATTTATTGAACATGAAACGTATAAAATGGAATTAGGCGCAGTGGAAAATATTTTGCACATTTCTGAATTTTAAGATTTTTACAAATAGACATAAACCTGTTATTTACTTATTTATATCAAACGTTTTATAAAACGATGTTATAGGCACAGTGAAAAATATTTTGAACATTTTTCAATTCTAGGTCTAATTGAAAGACACAAATTTGTTAGTTACTAATTTATTTATATCAATTAAATCGAAATATACTTTTTGTCCTCCCCTGAATAGTCCAACTTTTTTTATTTTGTGTGTGTGTATGTGTGTGTTTCACAAAATGTATCATTAAGGAAGTAGGAATTGAAGTTTAAATTTTTTTAAAATTGTATTTCCTGTTTTGCTACGGTTGTATCTTCGCTGGCAAATCTATAAGCAATTCTATTAGACGTATATAAGCTATAAATAGAGGCTTAAGGACGTATAATACAGTCAATTTATAAATAATATCCCATGTATTGGAAATATGTCAGAAACTATTCAGAAATTTGTTATATATTGAAAGGAATTTCGTATATTAAAGTTCATGTTATTGAATATTGTATTCCATTTGTAAATATCTGTAGTGTTCTACAAGGAACATTTCCCTACTCAAAAATCCGTCTAGACGCGTAGATGAATTTATGAAAGAGCAAAAAAAAAAAAAATCGTGACCGACCAAATTAACTTAAATGGTATGCATTGACCTTGAAAAGTAAATACATTGATATGATTGTTTTAATTATAGAAAAAAATTGTAAACAACATAATCATCGTATGTTTTGGATAATTTTTTTTTGTTAGCAAACACAGATAGGTATTTACATACATATGTACATATTTAATGGAAGTTAAAGCAATCATACAGTGAGCGCAATAGTATTCGTACAGTTAAAGTTTTCAAAAAGAAACTACTTTTACAGGAAAACAAATAGAGGTAAGTGAAAAATAAAAATATGTAGAGTATTATGGATACACACTTTCAATATTTCTATATAAATGAATCAACAAAAATTAAATAATAGTGCAAATAAAAAATAAAAACCGACAACACAAGTGAAATTAGCGCGCAAAAAGTATTCGTACACGTTAGTTTTTTTTGTTTCATCATAAGTTATTTTATGGGCTTGCGCCGAATAGTACGAATAATAATAACATGGGAACTCCTCCGAACACATATGAAATTTTCCATAAACCAATGTCATTTACCAATTATCTGTGCAATATAAGAAGTAAAAGCAAAGAAACTAGTTAAGCTGAAAGAAATTTTATTATTTCATTACAAAATTAGTGCATTTTTTTGAGGAAGATTTCGAGTATAGTACATAGACCGTATTACACAATGTAAAATAGAATTAATAGCTTTCGTGAAACTAAAACGTTGAAAAATGAAGACAGAAGTGGTCCGGTCACCAGAGTCAGTTGCCTTGTTCGTCGGGAAATTGTAAGGAAAATTAAAGAAATTCCATAAATTATTGCACCAAAATTTACTGAAAAACTGTAAATTACCACTGAAATATCTTTTGTCCGTATACCATCCGAAATGTACTACGATATACTGGATATCATGGTCGATCTGCTCGAAGAAAATATTAAGATTACGAAGTTAATTGAAAGAAGCGATTGACGTTTGTTAAAGACTTCATAAAATGACAATCGAACTCTGGAATAAAGTTATATATCCTGATGACTCAAAAAACAATAATTTTGGTTCGGATGGTAGGGGCACTTAGGGAGAAAAACACAAACAGAATTTGGCAAACTAAGCTTACTTTGGCTAGTAAAACACGGTGGCGGATATGTATATGTCTGGGGATATACGAGTGTTGCTGATATTGGAAAACTACATTCAATTCATGGAATTATGGATCATATAGTCTATATCATCATCATAAAAGAATATTTCATTCTTAGCGTGGAGAAAATGGGAGCCAAGAAAAATGTCATATTCATGCAAGACAATAATCCAAAACACAGCGCTTGGTACTTCATGTTGTGTATCCTTTTTAACACACCAAGATATCGACAACGCCTTCCGAATCATCAGAAATTAATAAAAATGAGCATTTATGGTCTTAAGATGAAAAAGAAATAAGAAAACTAATTTCTAATAAAA